>RJWM01039954.1:0-15777 GCA_004363535.1 Dasyprocta punctata
CCTTTCTTCCTTATTTTATGCTATCATTTGTTGTTTTCTTTTTCTTTTTTTCTGATCTTTCCTTCCTTTCTTCCATCCTACCTTCGTCTCATCCCTCCTTTCTCTTTTTGCCTTTGTCTTTGGCGTCTCTCTGTGTTTTCGTGTCTCTCTCTGGCTCTCTCCATTTCTCTCTCTTTCATCTCTCTCTCTCTTTCTTTCCCTTTTTTGTTTCCTGTGGTCTGGGAGATTTAACCTGAAGACTTTACACTGAGCTACATCTGTAGTCTCTAAAAAGTTCTTTTGATCAATATATTCCCCCATTGCTAAGTGTGTCCAGGCTACACTTATACTTGCAGTTGTTCTGCCTCAGGCTCCCCAAGTGCTAGAACTACAGGTATGCACTACCATGCCTTGCTAAAGGCCCCATTTCTAAAAGCAAAGGATATGGACTGTGCTAGGAATAGATAGATGTCAATCAACTGCTTGACGAGAAGAAGGAAAATACAGTTTGGCAGCTCTGTGGATTCCAGATACAGAGGACTCCAGAGAGACAAGGCTGAGACTCTTCTGATTTCAACACAGAGCAATGTGTGGTGTACACAACACCTTGCAGCACAATAGAGGTCACATTTCTGCAAGAAATTTATTTCTAGGAAAACAGGCAGTGGAAATGTTTTTAGAATGATTTATTATACTTTGTGATTTTATTTTCATAAAAATCTTAGCAATACTACATGTATACAAAGATAGTCATACTTTAATAGTTAAGCTATTAACCAACACTCTTAGAGTAAACATCCATGAAATGGAATCACAATTTGGTAACTGAAGAACAAAGTTCCAAGAGAGGTTTGTGATTGCAGATTTCTTCCTGAATGGTTGAAGTTGGTCTCAGTCTCTGCTCCCCTGCAAGACACACGTCCTGGGTTCACACAGCAAGTGTTTGTTGAGATGCAGATGTGAGAAGAACAAGAGGGTGTCTTCACTGTTCCTTCCCAACAGGCACAAGGTCTACCTCCAGGACACGGTTGCTCTTCACAGAGCTGGCCACCCAAGAGAGGGACTACGAGGCACAGACAGGAAGTGGGGGCTCTGATTGAGTATTTTTGGCACTCGATCAGAGGCAGTGCAGAAAGAACAAAAAGAGACGAAGAGTAGAGAGGCCTTTAACGTGGGCACAGGAGAGCTGCAAAGGACTGCATGGGCACTCGGTGATAACAATGAAGTGGAGCTGCTTTTATCAGGTCTGGTTGGGGAAAGAGTTTGGGAGGTGGGCAAAATGACATGTTAATAACTGGTTTGAAAGAGCATCTTCCTGTGCAAAACAGGAACAAAGATTTACTGGGGGCTGGGGATGGAGCACTTGGGTGGTTGTGCAGTCTTGCAGTCTTGGGTTTAGAGAGGGCTCAGCACATGTGCAAAAGAGAGCGGCAGGTTTATTTCTGGAACTAGAAGAGCATAGAAGCTACTCTTAGGTAAGTTTCTTCTCTGGGCCTGGTACCAGGTTGGACAAATGTCATGCTAGATATACCTGAGCCTCAGGCTGGAAGAAGCCGCCAGGCTGCCCCTTTGGTACCTTGGAATCAGCTCCAGCCCTGGGAAGACAGAAAGCGCTGTGATTCCCACATCCAAGGAGACACATGCATTTCTAGATCTGCTGAAGCAACTCTTCTGACGTGTATATCTATGATCTACAAATCTGAATTTGAATCCTCACTACTGGTGATTGGCAAATCTAAATCTAACACAGTTTATACATCATCACAGAGGAACCCAAATTATCAGCCAAATTTAAGAACACGTTTTATTTCATCTACTTTCTTGAAATCCAGGGACTTTGAATTTGGTTTGGAAACATGTACGAACCTCTTATTTGACAGAGTCATCAACCAGCCCAACATGTCTGAGAGCAAGTCCATGGGGACATACCAACCCCTCTCACCTCTTGGTGCTGCCTCTCTGGGAAGGCAAACTATGTGGGAGGAGGGCCAAATCTCCACCAGACACTGGAAGGTCCAGCAGTCCAGTGCACCCACAAAGAAAGAAATCTTTGCAGGCTACTATCTGTCCAACGTGCACCATTAGGGGAGAAGGAAAAGGAGTATTCCCATCTCAACTCTTCTCTCTTTTCCTCCTTTGCATTTTGCTCCACCTTCTAGTCTTTTGATCAGTTGGTAGGAAGTCACACCATGTCATTTAGGTTTAATGAAAGATGGACATAGTGCATATACTCACAGGGACAGAGAAGGACTATGTGTCCCCAGCCTCCTTTCCAATCTAAAGAGGTTCATTCTCTGTCACTTCAATAAAGCGAATAGATATTGTTTGCAGGTAAACAATGAATGAGCAGTTAGCCCACTTGATTCAGATAAATCATAGAGGACTAGACATCCTACTGATAGTGGTACTACGAGATTCTTGGTATTTCTGACATAACAATTTCCAGCAAGTGCTCTTCTTGGGCTCCAAGATGTTCAACATTGGCAAAATTGTGGTTTTCCAAACACTTGGAAGACAACATGCACAGAGATCTTTGCACTATTATCTTGCAAGATGGTGACTCCATATCACAAGCAAAAGACTGAAATACATGTAATCTAGTGACATGTGTTGTGCTTTGCAAACCAATGTACCCTTTTCTGAAGGTAAAGAATCTGGAATGGTGTCTCAGGATGGACAGGTTACAGCAACAGGTAGTACATTTATGCACAGGATGTTTATTGGGTGAATGGCGGGAGACAGACACAGGGAAGCCATTGACTCCTAGGTCCTTTCACCTGATACAAATTCTTCTACAGACCACACTGACCACAGAGCAGGAACTTCTTTGCAGCTCGTTTCACTTTAGGATTTCCTAAAGTTAAGATGACAGAGTGTATAGAAGGGTAAATGCCAGTCAGCAAGGAGCAGAACTCAAAGAGGAAGCCTCCAAACTGTACAACTTGAAAAATGAACAAAATAACCATCATGTAGTGGGAGAAGTAGAGGATGAGGAAGGACAGGATGGACAGCATTGCCCTGACATGGGCACCACTGTGGGTGTTCCTGGTTTGCATAGGCATGTTTCTCATCTGCTGGGCATGTCTCCCCAGGGAGAAAATCAAGAGCAGAACAGCAATGAGAAAGACAGTTAATGGCACTGAAAGATCAAAAATAAAAATAGAAAGTGGCACAATGTCTATTCTTTTGATTTGAGTTGCATTTTTGGAGAAAAAGTGTACCAAAAGTTTTTGGGTAATAATCCATGAATATTTTATCTGGATGCTACTACTGATAGAAGCATACAATGCAGACCCCAGAATCAGCCATGGCACCAACCTGGAAATCCTCATCTTCAGCCAGAGGAACAGGGGGTGCGGGATGGTGGCGATCTTGGCACAGTAGAAAACACCAAGCCACGTGGCCAACCAAAGACCCCAAATATTTACAAACATACAAATTATATAAAGCCCAGCAAATACAGACTGTTTCATGAAGGAGAGAAGAAACTTGTGCGCAAAGAAGATGAACAACTGGAGACAAATCCTTGAAGTCCCCAGGCAGGAGATGAGCAGATCCAAAGGAGCCATTTGTCTCTGCTTGATGAAGTCCACCACGTTCACCACCACGATGAAGCCATTGACAAAGACCCCAATAAGAAATTGTGTCACTGCTATAAGAAAATAGATAACAAGATGAGGCTCTACCATGATGGGAGGAGAAAAATCTTAAGAGATGTATAGATATTTGTGCAGCTTCAATTGTTCACGCTGTCTGTACTGCTTCAGCTTGAGCAGGATCGTTTTGAGGAGCAAGATTCTAATAACAAAAACAATGGAATAGCAAGGCAGTGTGCATTTTTTTTTATATCACTGCTTTCTCAGTTTAGCTCTGAGACATTCAAATAAATAAGAGATAGTCTGGCAATAATTTGCTTCTTGATGATGACTTTTGCATTTTCTAATGCTTCTTAACTTTCATGGTCACCATAAGCAAATAGTGGAATTGGATCCCTTCAGGTGACTGCTGAAAGTCTTCTCAGCTGGAGAACCACCCAGAGCTCCTCAATCTTTATCTCCACAATCAGTAACTAGTTGTGCCACAACTGGGATTATACTTCACATTATCAGGGTGTTCTTTAAAAAAAAGCACTTTTAAAAAATCACTTCCACTCTTATGTCTCAGGGCCAGCAATGCAAGACTCTCATGAAGTAACTCTAATGTACAAAGGCCAAGAAAATGAAGACCTCTTAAAATTTAAAGTTGTTATAGAAGGAAAAATACAAGGTACAGGCTAAAGAGTCACTCAATATAAAATCAAGGCAGCAAGGGTTGCACGTATGGGTAGGCACTACACCCAAACTCCAGTGTGAGAGATAATGAGGGCAGTTATTGTTGGATGAAATATACACTTGCAGTGCTCATTATTTCAATATTTAGATTTTTGCAGTACTTACATTTTAAATGTCTCTATATAGCGAAGGGTGAGAAGGGACACCTTGGGAGAATAAAAGACCCAGACCCCTTTTAGAGTGGTGATAATGCAGGCTCATTGTAACTATGAGCAGCACATCATTTCCAAACACATTCATTCTTTTGAGCTGGTCGCCTGTCACACTTGTGTCTGTGCAAGCTCCATTTCCCTGAAATTTTCCTAGCAGTATTTTATGTCTGAAAAACAAGCTGCTTTGAGTGATTCCTCTGGGTCCACAAGTCTGAACCCCTAGCCAGAAGTCCAGTACCAAGTCAATCTGTTGTCAGCCCTCAAGGGGTAGGAGTCAGGACCCCTAACCCCTAAAACAAGCCTGCTGCTCCATATTTCATGGTGACACAGTTCTGAGCACCCTCTGCTTCCGTGGGATGGCTTTGTGATGCTTCCTGCAATACCTGTAAGCAAAGACTGTGGCTTGCCACGGGCCTTCTCTGACTCCTTTTCCTCTTTCCATGTGGGAGAGAGAGAGGCCCAGGAAGTGTGAGTCAGCTGAATTACAGACCCTGAAGCCTATGCACTGAGCGACATCTGCAGCCCTAAATTTTTGTTTAACTAGCTATTGCTGCATTGGAAAGTTGCCCATGTTAGGATCACACACGCAGTCTTCCTGCCTCAGCCTCCCAGTGTGCCGGAATTATAGGCATGCACTACTATGCTTGGATAGCAGGCCACACCGTTAGAGGCAGACTGTAGGGGCTGTGCTCTGCTGGGTTAGACAGAGGTCAAACTGATGCTAGATGAAAGGAAGACAAGCAGGGCTGCTGAGTCCAAATAATAATGGCTCCAGAGGCACAAAGCTGGCACTCTTCTGATTTTAAGATGGGGCAATGAGTGTTGCATACAACACCTGGTAGCACAATAGCAAGGATAATCTTTTAAGTTCTATCAAAGCAGGAAGAGACAATGTTTTCAGAAGGGTTTACTATACTTTATGTTTTTTCCTTGTTAAAACGCTTGGTAATATTACAATCTACAAGCTTGATCCTATCTTCCTAGCTATGCCATTAGTTAGCACTCTTTGAGCAAAGATACATGAAAAAATCACTTCAACTATCTTAAAATCCCACACCTAGCAATGTAAGATTCCCATGCAGTAATTCTCTAATGTGTGTAGACTGAGAAAATGAGGACCTCCTGAAATGTACAGTAGTTATATTATAAAACATACAGGATATAACACAAAGTATCACTAACAATAAAAGCAAGGCAAAAGGGATTATAGGAATACAGAGACACTGGGGCACACCTCAGTGTGAGGCTCAGTGAGGACCTTTATTGTTGGGAGATATTTAGAATTGTAGTGCTCATTTTTTTAATATTCATATTCCTCCAATATTCATGTTTTTCTTAAATATCTGCACATAGTGTAGGGTGAGAAAGGACCCTTGGGAGGGTAACCGACCCCAGCCCTTTTTAAAGGGTGCAAAATGCAGGCTCTGTGTGGCCATGAGCACCAAACAATTTCCAAACAGCTCTGTGGTTTAGAGCTGACAGCCGGTCACACTGTTTCCCTGTAAGCTACTACTCTCCCCACCCTGAAATTTTCCTTCTGTAGGTGACCTCTGCAAAACAAACTATTCTGGAAAATTCTCCTGATGCCCACAAGACAGAACCCCTAGCCACAAGCCCAAAATCCAAGCCATCAAGTGTCTACACTAAGGAGGGTGGAGACAGGACCCTACCCCATAAAGCAGGAGCACTGTCTCAGATATGGTATTATTGCACACCTAAGTGCCTCACTACCTCTTCGGGGTGTCTTCCTACTGCTTCCTGCAATACTCAAAATTAAAATACCTTTGATTTGCGCTGGCCTCCCCTCACTCCTCTTTCTCTACCCATATCAGAGAGAGAATGAGCAGTCCAGGGAGGGTGTGACTGCTGACCACCGATCGCTGACCCCAGACTCCATGGATGCTACAGTGGAAGCTCTCTGGCTTCAACTTGTCAGGTGATGTCATCACCTTTAGTCACTGCAGACTGTGGAAAACTCCTGGGTCAGGCACTGAAGGACTTGGGGTCACACTGGAGAGTGCACTGGTTGGGGCTCCATTCTGAACTGCCAAGCACTGTCCCTGGGGATCCCTCTTCAGGAGGAGGCTGCGTCCTTGCCCAACCACTCTTCCATAGCCCTCTCTGGGATCCAGGCTGACTGCACCACAGCACTGAGATCCTGGAGCTCGGGGTGTGGGAGACAGGTGGACAGCACAGGACGTCCCCCGGATTCAGTACCAGAGCTGTCCAGGCCTGCCTCGTCCTGTCTCCTGCTGTCTCCTTACTGCAGCACAGGGAGTTCCCGTGACAAACCTTTGTTTGCTCATGGTTCTGGTCCCAGCGCAGGGCTGCATCTGCTTCCTTGTGGCAGGGGAGACAGGGAGAGCACCCTGTGTCCCCTGGGTGCCTGCCCCTCTTGTCTCGAAGCCACCAGGGCTCCTCATGGGTCCCACTCTGATGACTCGCCCCGCTGTGAACTCCCCCAAAGGTTCCCCCCTAAACATCAGGGGGATTCAGTTTCTTCCTTCTCATTTGGCATAGTGAGACCGAACTTCAGGAGAGGAACCCGGAGGGACACTAAAGCCACATCCAGAACAGAGCCATGGACATAAGCCTGCCCACACCCTTTCTTCCCTCCCTCCCTCCCACTTTCTTTTCTCTCTCTCTCCTCTCTCTCTCTCTCCTCTCTCTCCATATATATATTTGCTTTTTTTGCTTACTCAAGGGAATTGAAACAGGAGCCTCAGTACTCAACAGAATTCACACCTGTTTAAAATTTTTTGAGATGGTATTGTTATGTTTCTTAGATGCCCAGGCTAAGTTCACACTTGAAATCCTTCTGCCTCAGCCTCACGCAGTGCTTGAATTAGAGGCATTCACTTCCATGCTTAGCTGATAGGCACTGGTACTGAAAGCACAGGGTAGGGACTGTGCTGAGCCAGGATAGATAGAGGTCAGACTGCTCCTAGATGAGAGCAGGACCAAAACGCTTCAGCACAGCTGCTGAGTCCACATGAAGGGGGCCCTGGAGAGACAAAGGCTGAGACTCTTTTGCTTCAGAAATAGAGCAGCTAGTGCTGCACACAGCACCCAGCAGCACAATAGCTAGGCCACATTTCTGCAAGAAACTTATTTAGAGAAAAGCAGACAGTGGTTATATTTTTAGCGTGGTTTACTATGCTTTATGGTTTTTCTTTGTAACAACTCTTGGCTATACTAAGTGTACAAACTTAGCCATGCCTTTGTATGTACATTGTTAGCTAGCTCTATTAGAGCAAAGATGCATGAAATGGAATCACAATGTGGTATCTGAGAAAAAAAAAAGTTCCAGGAGAGTTTTGTGATTACAGATTTCTCCCTGGATGTGTGAAGTTGCTCTCAGTCTCTGCCCACCTGCAGGACACATCCTGAGTTCACAGACCAAGTGTTTGCTGAGCTGCAGATGAGAGAACAAGAGAGTGTCTTCACGGGTCCTTCCCAACAGGAGCAATATTCACCTCCAGGACCTGGGTGCTCTTCCCAGAGCTGGCTACCAGAGGGAGGGACTGTGAGGTACAGACAGGCCATGTGGGCTGCTCCTATGTTCCCTAGGATTCAGCTCCAAACACTGGGGAGACACAGAGCACTCTGATTCCCACAATCAAGAAGACACTCGCATCTGCAGATAGTCTGCAGCATCTCCTCTATGGGATGCATGTCTGAGACTGGAAAATCATATTTGAAGCCTTACTCCTGGTGACTGGCAAATCTAAATCTAACCCAGTTCACACATCTTCACACAGGAACCCAAATTCACAACTAATTTTAAGAACGACTTTTATTTCATTGAGTTGCTTGAAAGAAAAGCCACTTTGGATGTGCTTTAGAAATATACATGAAACTCCTAATTTTCAAAAACCTCAGCAAGTTCAGTAGAAAATGCACCTCTGTGGTCAAGCAGATGAGGACACTTCCTGTCCCTCTGACCTGCTGGTGTTACCTCTCTGGGAAGACAAGTTACATGGTGGGAGAACAAAATAGCCACCAGTCATCGGGAAGGTCTGGAAGTCAAGTGCACAAGAGTATAATACACACCTTGCAGCTCGCTGTCTGTCCACAGTGCACAAATAAGGAGGATGGCAAAGGAGCCTTCAGATTCCAACTCCTCTCTCTGCTTCTCCTCTTCCTCCTCCTCCATCTGTCCACCTTTTTATCAGTTGCTAGGAAGTGTCACCAACTCTTCCAGGTTCTCTGCAAGATGCACGAAGCGAATGTACTCATGGGGATCTAGAAGAGCTCCCAGTCCTCAGGCTTCTTTAGGGTCTGAGAAAGAATTCATTACCTGTGACCCCAATAAGGAGGAGAGAAATCATATACAGGGAGGCAGGGGATGAACAGTCAACCCATATGAGTCAGATAAACCATCCAAAACTAGACATCCTACTGACAGAAGCACTACTGCACTCTGTTCCTTTCTGGGATCACAAGTTCGAATAAGAGCTTTTCTTCCTCTCTAATACCTTCATCTTGGAGAAACTTGTGTTTTTTCCTGCACTTGGAAGAAATCATGAATAAAGATTCCTGCACTGTTTATCTTGCAAGATGGCAGTTACATATCACAACCAGAACTCCAACAAAGATGTAACCCACTGATACATCTTCTGCTTTACAGATCGATGTCACCTTTGGTGAAGGTGCAAAATGTGCAACTGTAAATCAGAATGGACAGGCTACCATGATGAGCAGCATATTTAGAAACAAGATGTATATTAGGTGAGTGACGGGAGAGAGACACAGGAAAGCCATTGACTCCTAGATCCTTTCAACTGATACAAGTCCTCCTACGGTCCACACTGACCACAGAACAGGAACTTCTTTGCATTTTGTTTCAGTTTAGGATTTCCTAAAATTAGGATGACAGAGTGGATAGTTGGGTAAGTGCCAGCCACCAGAGAAGAGAACACAGACCAGAAGCTTCCATACCGCACAAATCGAAAAAATTTCAAAATGGCTATGGTGTAGTGGGAAAAGTAGAGGATTAGAAAAGACAGGATGAACCCCAGGGCCCTGATATGGGGACTTTTATGGGGGTCCCTGTTTACCATAGCCGTGGCTCTCATCTGCTGGGCATGTCTCACCAGGGAGAAAATCAAGAGCAGAAGAGCAATGAGGAAGACAATTAATGGCACGGTAAGATGAAAACCCAAAATATAAAGTGGTACACTGTCCATTGCATTGGTCTGAGTTGTATTCATGGAGAAAATGCTTATCAAAGATGTTTTGGTAATAGGCCATTTGTATATTTTGTGGATGCCAGAACTGATAGATGCATAGAGTGTAGATCCCAGGATCAGCCAGGGCACCAACTTGGAAATCCTCATCTTCAGCCAGAGAAACAGGGGGTGCGGAATGCTGGTGATCTTGGCACAGTAGAAAACACCAAGCCACGTGGCCAACCAAAGCCCCCAAACATTTACAAACATGAAGATTATATAATACTCGGCAAATTGCGACTGTTTCATGATGGAGAGAAAAACTAGTTGAGAAAGGAAGATGATCAACTGGAGACAAATCCTTGAAATTAACAGGCAAGAAATGAGCAGATCCAGAGGAGCCATTTGTCTCTGCTTGATGAAGTCCACCACGTTCACCACCACGATGAAGCCATTCGTGAAGACCCCAGTAAGAAATTGTGTCACTACTATAAGAAAATGGATAATGAACAGATGAGTTAGCATTTTGGGAGCTGGAAAATGTTAAAAGATGTACAGATTTTTGGTCAGTTTGAATTCTTCACCCTTTCTGTTTTTCTACAGCTTGAGCAGGACCCCTTTGAGGAGCAAGATTCTAATCATGAAGGCAGTAGAATAGGAAGACGGTGTGTGTTTGTTTACATCAATTGCTTTCTCAATTTAGTTCTGAGACATTCAAATAAGGAAGAGATAGTCCAGCAATAATTTGCTTCTTGCTGAAGGCTTTTGCATTTTCTACTTCTATGTAGCTTTCATGGTCTCCATAAGCAAATAGTGGAATTGGATCCCTTCAGATGACTGCTGAAAATCTGCTCAGCTAGAGAACCAGCCAGAGCTCTCAAACTTCATCTCCACCATGAGTAACTAGTTGTGCCACAGCTGGGATTCTACTTCACATTGTCAAGGTATTCTTCAAAAATCACTTTAAAAATACTAAAAAAAAAAACCCAGAAAAGCCACTTCCACTATCATTGTATTCCAAGGCCAACAATGTAAGTCTCTCATGGAGTAAATCTCTAATGTGTAGAGATTAAACAAATGAGGACCTCCTGAAATATAAGGTAGTTATATGATAAAATATACAGGATACAACACAAAGTACCACTCAGTATAAATGAAAGGCAATAAGTGATACAGGAAATCGGAAACACTGGAGCAACACCTCAGTGTGAGGCTGGATGAGGGCCTCTATGGTTGGGAGACATTTAGAATTGTACTGTTCATTTTTTAAAATATTATTATTGTTCCAGTATTCATGCTTTTCTTAAATATCTGTGCAAATTGTAGGGTGAGAAGAGACCCTTGGGAGTGTAACGAACCCCAGCGCTTTTCAGAGGGTAGAAAATGCAGGCTCTGTGTGGCAGTGAGCACCAAACAATTTCCAAACAACTTTTGTGATTTAGAGCTGACAGCTGGTCACACTCGTGTCCATGTAGCTACCTCTCTCCCCACCTTGAAATTTTCCTTCTCTAGGTGACCTCTGCAAAGCAAACTACCCTAGAAAATTCCCCTGAAGCCCACAAGACGGGACTCCTAGCCACAAGCCCAAAATCCAAGCAACCAAGTATCTACACTAAGGAGGGTGGAGACAGGACCCTACCCCATAAAACAGGAGCGGTGTCTCAGATATGGTATTATTGCCCCTCTAAGTGCCCCACTTCTTCTTCGGGGTGTCTTCCTATTGCTTCCCAAAATACCCACAAGAAAAGCACCTTTGCTTTGCGCTGACCTTTCCTCGCTCCTGTTTCTCTCTCCGTGTCAGAGAGAATGAGCAGTCCAGGGAGGGTGTGACTGCTGACCGCTGACCCCAGACCCCACGGATGCTACAACGGAAGTGCTCAGACTTTAACTTGTCAGGTGCTGTCACCATCTGTAGTCACTGTAGACTGTGGAGAACTTCTGGGCCGGGCACTGAAGGACTCAGGGTCTCACTGTGGAGTGCACAGCTCCAGGATCCTCTCTGAAGAGCTAAGTGCTGTCCCTGCAGGTCCCTCTTCAGGAAGAGGCTGCCTCCTGGCTCAAATTCTGCTCCAAAGCCCTCTTTGGGAGCCAGGCTCACTGCACCACAACACGGAGCTCCTGGACACAGGGCATGGAGGGCAGGTGGACAGCACAGGATATCTCCTGGCCTCAGTGCTGACGAGGTTCAGGGCTGAGTCTTCCTGTCTCCTGCTGTCTCCTTGCTTCACCTTTCCCTTGCTCAAGGTTCTGGTCCCAGAGCAGGGACGCATCTGCTTCCTTGTGGCAGGAGAGAGAGGGCAAGGGCACCCTGTGTCTGCTGCATGCCTGGCCCTCTTCTCTTGAAGCCACCAGGGTTCCTCATAGGCACTGCTCTGATGACTCGGCCCACTCTAAACCCTCTGAAAGGTTCCCCTGTATACAGCAGGAAGCTTCCGCATTTCTTCTCTCTCATTCCCCATAGTGAGGATGAACTTTAGCATAGGTACCTGGAGGGACACTGAAGCCACATGCAGACCACAGACATCTCCATAAAACCTGCTCTCTGCCTTCCTTTTTTGCCTCCTGTGGTCCATAGGGATTTAAACAGGAGACTTCGTACTCAACAGAATTCATAGTTTTTTAAAATATTGTGAGAACAAGGTATTGCTATGTTCCATAGTTACCCAGGCTAAGTTCACCCTTGTAATCTTCCTGTCTCAGCCTCACACAGTGCTTGAGTTAGAGGCATGCACTACCAGGCTTGCTTAGCTAATAGGCATATTACTGAAACCACAGGGTAGGGTCTGTGCTGAACCAGGATAGACAGAGTTCAGACTGCTCCTAGATGAGAGCAGGACAAAAACACTGTGGCAGAGCTGCTGAGTCCACATGAAGGGGGCTCCGGAGAGGCAAAGGCTGAGACTCTTTGGTTCAGAAATAGAGCAGCTAGTGCTGCACACAGCACCCAGCAGCAAAACAGCTAGGTCACATTTCTGCAAGCAACTTATTTCAAGGGAAGTTGTTGGAGTCAGAGGTTACAAGGAGAACAATTACATATAGGACACAGAATATATAATATTGTTTTATGATGGTCACCAAGAGTTAAATACAAGAAAATGCAGGAAAACTGTCCACAACACTAAAGAACTAAAATATCCAGCCGGGGGTCTGGATCCCACAGCAATGTCCTGCATGAGTCCTGCTGAAGACCTAGAGCCCATGACAATGCCTCTCATGAATCCAGCTGGAGGCCTAGAGCCCACGACAAGGACTCATGCCAGTCTGTTTTACAGATCTGCACTGGGGAGGCCCAAAGGTCAGTGCTGGAAACTAGAAAGTCTATGCCAGCCAAGCGAAGGAGCTGTGCCAGCAAGTTGAGGGTTCTATACTGGAGTCAATATGCAATGCTCAAATAAGAACCAGGGCTCCCCTGAAAAGTACCAAAGCCATTCTCAACAACGATGAGTTCCCGACTTCCTCTGATGATGAGAACAGTTGAGTACATGTCAGAAAGCCAGCGTGACAAGCTTCTCCTGGAGTTTAAACAGTACATGTCTCCTCCTTTGAAACCAGGAAGGGATGCTCAACCTAAGGACCAGAGCTCCTCCAAAGTGAACCACAGCCTCTCTCAGCAAGAAGGTCCCATGCTCCATGCTCCTCCAATGATAATGGCCTAATTCATGTCATGTAAGCTAGCATGAAAAACACCTCCAGGAGAATCATTGGCCCCAAACAGCAACACTTAGGAGAACCCACAACACCTGCTCTTCCTCTCCACGTCTCCTTTTATGCCAGCAACTTTCCTCAGGTGGGTCATCTACACCTGGCACCATGCCAATTTAATTCAACTGGTGTCAAGTTGACTACCAGTTTTTAATCTAAAACAATCCATTCCTGGTCAACTTGGTAACCATGCACATTTCCTTAAACCAGTCTTTAGTGGCAGATTTGTGAAAAGTTAATATGTCTTTGTGTGTTCATATTTACATTAATATAACAATTACATATATACAATTCTTATTGCACCTATTTCCTCACCAAAAATAAAATACTCAAAGGGTGACCAAGGTTTAACAGTATAACACAATATTTTGATGAATTAACCTGGTTACAAACATATAAAATCAACATTAAAATCAAATTAAAAGATTACAATCACAGTGCTTCCCATGAACTTTTATTTTCAGAGTCAAAATAAATTATTTATTTTAAAAAGCAAAGCAGAAAAAAGTACATTAATGATGTAGAATTTCAAAAACAAGTTGGGAATTAGCACTAGTTAATATGTTGCACATTTTTATCTTAGAAGCGGTTGTCTAGGTTGCAAAATCTAAGCACAAAAGTGACCAGTCGAACAATAACAGCACAATCTGTTCTTCTTGATGAACTAACAGAGATAAGTAGTATAGTTATCTATCTAGCACACATATGCATACATGCATTTATATATGTTTACCAACACACAGATAATCTTTTCCTTCCTTCCTTTTTTCCTTTCTTTCTGTCCTTTTGAGCACTTTCCTTCCCTTTCATTATTATAATAACTATTGCATATTTTGGATCTCATTACACTTTCAGATTTTTATTCATGTTATTTTTTATACTAGGGAGACAATACAAAATTTATAAATATGAGTTTGATGTATTTCACTTCTGAGTATGGCCTCAAGTTGCCTACATTTACCTATAAAAGCCACAAGATTATCTTTTTTATACCTGAGTAATATTTCATTGTATAAAAATACCATAGTTTTTATCCACTCAGCGACTAATGGGCATTTTTGGTTGTTTCCAAGATTTAGCTATTACAATTGTGCTGCTATAAACATGGGTGCACATATATCGCTGTGACATGACATTTTTCAGTGTTTCTGGGAAAATACCATGAAGGGGAATAGTGGGATTGAACAGGACTTCTAACTCTAGTTTTTTGAGGAATCTCCAAATTGATTCCCACAGTGGTTGCACCAGTCTACCCTCTCACCGGCAGTGGAGAAGTGTTCCTCATTCCCCACATCACCGCCAACATTTGGTATTGGCTTATTTCTTGATGGCAGTCATTATTTCTGGAGTGAGATGGAATCTCAGTGTTGTTTTAATTTGCGTTTCTCAAATGACCAGTGATGTTGAGCATGTCTTCATGTGTTTGTCTCCCATTTGTATTTCTTCATCTGACAAGTGCGAATTCATTTCAGGTGCCCAGTTTTGGATTGAGTCTTTGAATTTGGGGGGCCTGATATTTTTAGATCTTTATATCTTCTAGATATAAGTCCTTTGTCTGAGGGACAGCTGGCTAAAATTCTTTCCCATTCTGTGGGTTTTCTCTTCACTCTGTTGGGGATTTCTTTTGAAGTAGAAACACTTTTTAATAAGAAGAGATCCCAGTTGTTGATTCTTTGAAGTACTTCTCATGCAGTTTGTGTTTTGTTCATGAACTCTTTGCCTACCCCTATGTCTTCAAGATTTCTACCTATCTTGTCTTCCAGTAGATTTATTGTTTCTGTTTTAATATATAGATCTTTGATCTATTTTGACTTTAGCTTAGTGCATGGTAGTAAACATGGGTCTAGTTTTAGTCTTTGGCATGTGGAAAACAAATTTTTCCAGCACCATTTATTAATGAGGCTTTCTTCTAGTGAACACATTTAGCCCCTTTGTCAAAGATAAGGTGGCTAAGTGTCTTTGTAGTTGTGTCTGCATCTTCTAATCTGTTCCATTGACCATTAGGTCTGTTTTTTGCCAGTACCATGCTGATTTTATCATTGTAGCTTTGTAGTATAATTTGAAGTCAGGGATTGTGATGCCTCTGGCCTTGCCTTTGTTGCCCAGCATTGCCTTTGCTATTCCAGGTCTCCTCTGTTTCCAAATGAATTTTAGGAAGGTGTTCTCTAGATCTGTAAGGTATGTTAATGGCATTTCAATTGGAATTGCATTAAATCCGTGTAACAGTTTTGGGAGTATGGCCATTTTCACAATGTTGGTTCTTCCTAATCAAGAGCAAGGGAAATTGTTGCATTTTCTAGCATCCTCTTCGATCTCCTTTTGAAGAGTACTATAGTTTTCAGCATGTAGGTCTTTTACATCCTTTGTTAGGTTGATTCCTAAGTATTTCATTGTTTGGGATATTATTATGAAAGGTGTCATTTCCATAATTTCTCTCTCAGT
>RJWM01039955.1:0-15777 GCA_004363535.1 Dasyprocta punctata
CACATACACACACACACACACACACACAACTTCTTTTTGACTATCCCCACAGTATACTAGGTATTATAGGATGTACTATTTTCTCTGAAATACTGTATTAATAGTAAATAGGACAGAATTTGTAGAACTGCTCCAACTCTCATTAGTTATATAGCCCTAAGTAAAATAAGCAAGTTTAGATATTTTTAGACAAGGTTTTTGTAATCATTAAGGGCAATGCATGGGAGAAAAAGTCCTTAGCATAAGGTTAAACAGGAAGGATCAATATTTATATTAGCTATTTCACCCAGTCAGGAGTAAAATATCAATGAAAGATTTTCTTTTGTTTTATTAACACTGCTACAGTTGATCTCCCTAAAAATCGATGGGAGCACAACAGGGCTGGGTCGCTTTACACTGATATTTTTCAAACGCACTTATTAGAGATAAAATGAAGTTGATGACTCAACTTCAAGATTGTGTTCTAGAGCAGCTAAAAAGATAAAAAGAGGAAACAAACAGAAAGAAGTCTCTGCTGTGTGGGAGAGAGGAATCCTTTCCACTCGACCAAGCCCACGTGCATGGGTGATTAACACCCTTCCCGAGCCATGATGTGGGCAGATGTTAGCGGAGGGCTTGCTGCCCTGATGATTTTTATTTCAGATCTCTACTCTAAAGCCTTCTTTTTCAGCAGATATCTCCACAAGCCAGCAACATTTTGATGGTGCAAGAGGCATGGCGTTCAGTGGAACCCCTCTTTCTTCTTTCACGTTTATCACCACGGACCCCCTCTTCATGGGCTCTCAGGGCGAGGCGCTCACACAAAACGGGGTCTTCTTTTGCCCTGGGCTCAGCCACCTCTGTGTGCAAGGCTCCCCACTGCCTCTGCCTGGATCCGGGATCCTTGTAGGAGCCTGCGCCAGTGAGATTCATCTCCTTTCTGCGGTCTTTTAGCTTCTGCCTCTGTGAGCCTGAATATCAAGAAACAAAGCAAGAACAAAGACATTTTTCACAGACACTCAAGGAATCTGCCCCCAGGACTAGACTGGATTCTAGTGTACCATTAGTCACAGCGACTACAATCTCTTCCCTAGAACTTAAAATACGTCCCTAAACTTCAAGTTTGTGACTTTTTAAAAGGAATTGCTCCTCTCCCCTTCGCTTAAAGTTCCAGCACCTATCCAACATACCCGTAACACTGCTTCTTCCTCGGGGTAAACGGGTGCCGAGACATCTGCATTTATTATTGACCAGTGTGTGGTTTTTCTGGAAGACATCCGGTGCGGTGTAATGGAGGTTGTCTTCTTCGAAAATTCTGAGAAAGGCTGTTTCTCTTGGTAATAACAGAGAGCCAGACAGAAGGAAACCCGTTTCATTTCGGTCCTTTTCCTTCTTATCTGGCATGATGTCCAAAAGGAGCATAATAATTAGAACTGTGATTGAATCGGTGAGACCATGTGGAGAGACACTGCCAAACCTCTTATATCCCGAAGATAACACCATTACTCTGCGGATGGATAGGAGGTATCTGGGTCATTTATAATATTGTTCCCTGCCCCAATTTTGAAACTTCCTACACACAAGTTTCTTATTCAGTGGGGTTATATCTCACTTTTTAGATTCATTTCAATGGAACATTGTGTTTCTTGCAGCTGATTTTTTCCTCGCAAAAAATATGAGATGTAGTCCCCTCTTGGTTTCCTGGAAAGCGTTGGGACATGGGCTGACTGATTGATATTCAAGAAACAGCCTTGCTAGACTGAGTTGTGTCTGAAGAAATGAAAAACTGAAGTCCAAAAGAAAAAATAAATGCCTGCGTTGCAAATGTCTTTTTTAATTATAGGAATCTCAAGATATTAAGCAAAGAGGAAACAGTGTCTTATACACAGTTCAAGATAATAAGAATAAAAAGTAAATCAAAAAATCTCAGAGAACCTTCTGAAAGATGATCGACGTCAAAACAAGAGACCAAAGAAAAAGTTCCATAAATGCATTCTGTGAAGATCTTGGGGAACTCGAGGTCGCTGTCCCCATGGGGAGTAAACTTGTCATAAAAGCTCAGATTAAGAGATATTTGTAGGCTCCTATTTTGTAGGCTCTTTTCAATTTCTTTTTGCCGAAGTCTCGTTCTATGCACTTAGTACTCTTGTTAGGAAGGGCTTATAGCATCTTAATTCACAAATATATGACTTCGTAGTTTGTTTTTTTAGATCATGGGGCAAATCAGCATTCTTGTCTAGCAAGTGACATGCCAAGAATACACGCAAGACATTTCCACATTCTGTGTGCTATGGCCTGGATATTTGTGTCTCTCTCCAAGTTATGTGAAAAACTGTTTTTTGCTGTGATGCTCTTAGGAGGTGATTAGGTCATGAGGGAGATGGAGCGAGGCAGGGGATTATTCCCTTCATGGAAGAGCCTGGAGGGAAGCCTTTTGTTCATCTGTGTGAGGACAGATAGAACCTGCTGTCCGGCAGGCGTGGACTTTCTACAGATGGTGAATTTTTTTGAATATTGATCTTGGTAGCTTCAGTCCCCGGAATTGTGAACAATGGATTTCCATGTTTCAAATTACTAACTCTAGTTTTTCACCTAAGTGAAAAAAGTACTGTGCCTTACAGACTCAAATCTAAAAGCCATTCCTGAGAATCATCTATGAACTTTCCCTTCAGTCTGCCATCTTTTAGGAATTATAATGTCCTAGAGTGCTTTTACATACCAGTGTTTTTATATAATCCACCTAGACATGAAGTAAAGGACATTCTTTCCTTGAACTAGCTTATCTCTTTAAAAGTGATCTTTCATGTTCAGATTTATTAGTTGTTTCTCTAACACAGTGTGAAATAAGCATCCATCATTTATCTCCAGAGTGCAGTCATCAATAAGCTTTGCTGGCCTTTCCAAGAAGAGTATATGACTGTGCTCCCGGAAATGAATTATTACTTAGCTCTGCATCATTCCTCCAGACCTTGTGGAATATCTATCTGCATGGACACATTAACTGCTGCATCCATGTGGGTTATTAGTTCAAGCAACAGAAAGCAACTCCAGCTATTATAAGCAGAACATTTACTCAAAGGTTATCAGGTGGCTCTCAGAATGCTCAGTGAGGGACTCAGAACCAACTCAGAGATTCATGTGGTAGGGGGACAGTGATCCAAATTATGGTGCCACCTTGGCCTCACATAGAATTCAGTCTTTTTCCCCCGCTATGCATGAACAGTAGAGATCCAGCAAGACCTGACGATGGAGCTGGCTTTGGATCGGTCACTAGCTTTGCTCCTGCAGTCTGCCATGAATGGAGCTTCTGAAGTCAGCCTCAGCAGACAGGGTCTGACTGATAATTTGGGAGGAAACTGATCATTTGCTTTACTTAGAATTTTCTAACTTTGGGGGGAAAATAACATGAAGATACTGATGTGCTATAGCCAACTCACTATTAATGAGAAAATATTCAGAGGGGGTCTGATGCATTTGATAGGTGGTGAATCTCGACTCCAACCTATAGAAGACTCCTTTATGCTATTTGCATCATTGGCTTTTCTTAACCAGGACACCTATTTTAGCCATTTGGTTGTGAATATAACTGAAGTCTAGACACAGTATCTGAAAAATGGGGACAGGATTTATGTCCTGATTTTGTTGACCTCAACCTGATATTGACGAGATAAGTGGGTACTGATGCACCTATTTCTGCTGCAGCTGGCTGTCAGGCTGCGTCCTGCCAAAACCCAGCCAGAACAGCACAGCAGCTGGCAGTAACCAGTAGAGTGAAATGAACACCCCTCTCTCACCTTTAAATCAATTGTGTTTCCCCAGACCTGGGAACAAAGGAGCTGTAATATTTGTGAAATAATTCAACTCCAGTAGGAAAAAGAAATCTGAATCTGACCCATGTTAGTGAAGAGGTGGTTTTGGGAGAGACAGGACTACATTTAGAGACCATGTGTAAGGCCAGCCAGAGACTTCCTAAGCCAGTGGGTGACAAGACAGGCCTTCTCATGAGTGTGCCTGATTATGGTAAAATACTCTTGTTCATTTCCTTTTATAATTTTTATTAATTCTTTATGAAGCATATTAAGTTTAATACTTTCTAAAATATTAAATTCTAGAGACTCAGGGTGTAGCTCATTGGTAGTGCACTTGATTAACATGCTTGAGTCCGTGGGCTGGATCCCCAGCAATGCAAACCACTAAATATGCGTGTTCAGAGTGACAAGGAGTCTTTGAGGAGAATTAATGGCAATGTGCCTTTTATTAAAAGAATTTTTAAAAATTTAAATGTTCACTGTATAGTTTGATCATTCCATGGATGACTTATGTAGGTAATTCACAAGAATGAATGTTATTTGTCTACATTTCATTTGTCTCATAGATATACTGAATAATTTTCATAGAGATAACCAGTTTTTCTAAAACAGAAATATTCAAATTAGAAACTCATTGGTAATATATAGACCTGCAACACATCTTACATTTGGCATTTTGGTAAGACACATAGATGCAATTTATTTCATGTTATATATACCTTGGTAAAATTCCATGAAAACAAAAATTTTGCAAATCAGATGTTCAGTAAATATAAGAAATGTGATACGAGTCAGGCATGGTGGTGCAGGCCCACAGTCTCAGCACTCTGGGAGACTTAGGTAGGATGATTAAAATTATGAGCTAAGTCTGGGCAACTTAAAACTAAACCAAAAATAAATAACTAAATACAATAAAAAAGGTCTGGGGATGTGGCTCAGTGGCAAGGCTCTGGATTCAATTAATTAATTCATCTGTAAAGTGTGGTTATTCATTCTTGTTGTGGACATTTTATACTGATAGTCATGAAGAAGACTTTTAAAGAAACAAATCATATAGTTCGTAACTTGTATAAATGTAATTGTGCTGTGCATGCATGTAATGAAGCTCTGAAGGTACAATTTTTTGAGTTCTAAACAGGTGCAGGATAGAACAGTTTGCATAGACTATAAAATTAAATACCACTGTATTTACAGATATCAGCTACAGCTCCATTATCAGGAAGAACAAAATGGCTCTGAGATGGTTTAACATATTTGTTAAAATCACAGGAGGAGACAATAGCACCATTACCAGTCCAGCTTTCTTGACGCCCGAAGCCTCATGGTGTTCTGCACTGACTCACTGGGGGGTTCTGTGCAGAGGTCTTACTCATTTTGCGTCTGCTGCATATTGAAGTTATTTTGGTAGAGAATGGAGTGTCATTCATAAGCATTTTCAACACCACTGGTGTGTGGTTGTGATATCACAGAATGAGATAGAAATGAATGGCACATTGGAAAAGAAATACTTCTCCCGATAAACTTCTACTTTTCCATGCCAGATAATCACAGATTTTTAAAATTTCCAAATAAATATAAGGAATCAGTTTCAAGAGAATCATTATGTGTCTCTAAAACTGCCTGTATATTTTGCAGTGGGCATTTTAAACCCCACGCGAACAGATTCTTTGACTTCAGAGATGCCTGACTAAGAAGAGATCTTTGCCCAGTAAACACTAGCACTCCTCAGACAGCGTTATTCCACTCGAGCTTCCTTTCCTAGAAAAACATATGCTTGGTTGGAAAGATGGGGTTTTAATTCCTTTTCTTTTGTTTTTTGCCCTTCAGTTCTACACAAATATATGTACATTTTTGCTCATCTATTCTTGCAGTTAAAATTTCAGCGTTTGCTTTTGAAACCTGACCTATAAGCAACATTTAATTCTATCCTAATTGAAGAACATTGATGCAGATTTTGTATTTTAATAACATTTGATCTAACTTAGAACTTATGATTATTTTTTTCTGAAATTGCTTGTTACATTTTCATTAAACAATTTGAGAGACTACTCTATGCTTGTTCATATTGCCTTGAGGTAGTTCTGCCCAGAAAGATGAGCAATAGACAACTCTTACATCAAAACGCTTTATGATTCAGTTATGAATGGGGATTGTGTTTTTACTGCCGGGGGTGATGACAGTAGTTTAAAGTGTGCAGATGATATGATTGTGTGTTTATATGTCTATGTTGGCTTGGAACTAAATGTCTGCGTTTTTAATTCCCAAGATAGGTACTGTTCAAAATTGTTTCCTGGTAGATGTATAATGTGTACCTGTTCGGACAGACCTGTGCATACACTCTCACAGTGTATTGTGATTAGCTTCTTTGGTTTTGTTTTACTTTTAATCTTGAAATGCTACAGATTATAAGAGCAGAATTGATTTATTAATACTCCTTAGTTTCAAAACTGGGCATGGCGGTGCACACCTATAATTCCAGCACTCAGGAGGCTGAGGCAGGAGGATCTTTACAAGTTCACAACCTACCTGGTGTACAAAGTGAGCTCAAGACCAGCCTGAACTGCATAGTGAGACCCTGTCTCAAAAAGACAAAAAAAAAAAATCTTACTTTCAGAGGAAATTATATAGTGAGGTTCTTGAAGGCAGAAATCGATGATTTAATTTCTTACAGTGTGTTCAAAAAAGGACAAATTGCTAGTGGAAAATACATGTCCTGATTTTGTTTTAGAAAATAAATGATCTTGTTTTGGTTTTGGTGGCTTTTGGTAGTATTCTTTTCCGCTATGATTATTCTTGGCAAATGAGAGTTTGATGACTGAACTTCACTGACTGAGGATATGCAGAGAGCTGTGCACAGTGGATCCAAGCCCATCCTGCCTTCGCACATCTGTGGCTGACAGAGCGAGAAGTTCATTTAATCTGACATTTCCAGGGACCTCTGCATCCTGGGCTGGCACTGTGATGGTCCTGACTATGTAGTTCAGAGCCATCTGCAGCAGGAAGAACAGCCGACCTTGGCATCTCTAGGTACTGGCTGGGTCCAGCATCCTCACCTCTGTCACCAGCCAGGGTACACAAAGCTTACTGTGGAGCAACCAGCTTTAGGGGGCAGAAGAAATTTTTGGAATTGTGAAGAATTAATGGAAATGTTTGGGTTAAGGATCTATATTGGCCCTTGGATATGGCTAAGCACCTATTTCCTGAATAATCTAGAGAAAGATGTATTCAGTGCATGGATTTATATTGGGGACTTTTGGAAAGGTTCAAAGGCTTACACTGGACAACATTAGGTGTTTGCTCATTCTCACCCTCGGTTTTGAGTTAACATGTTCCAATTTTCATGTGCTATTTCACTCAATGCTCACAACCTTTTGAGATGCACAAGGTATTATTATTATTATTGTATTTTTATAGATGATGATGCTTTGAATTAGAGCAGCTTCTACATTAAAGTACCTTTGATTAACATCTACATTAACTTCACATTACATTAACTTGATTAACTTCAAAGGCACTTTAATGTAGATGTTGCTCTAATTCAAAGCATCTAGCTGGTGATAAACACACCTTTTTTTCCCCTACTCCCCCAAAATGGTAAATCCGATCGTCTCCATCTATGAACTTAAAATATGGAAAATGTTACGGAAACAAATGGTTTGTAACTTTGTAAGTACTTAAAACATGGTGTATCTTTGCTTATGAATATTCTGTACTATAACCATTGTTTCTGTAGTTTAATTAAAATGTTTTCTTGGTGTTAAAAAAAAGTACTTTTGAACTCTAGTTCATCTATCCCTAAGTTCTAGTCTTTCAACCACTGTATTTTGTGCCACACAAGAGCCATTGCCTTCCTTCGTCAGGAAGGTACAGCGGAGATGTTAAATTTGAGTGTGAGTCTGCTGCTGCTTCCAATTCTGGTTATTTTGGAGTACGTTCTCACGAGCTTTCAAACTCTTACCTTGAATGGCCACACGGGGGCATCCTTAGAACTGTCAGGAAAGACGCAATGAAATTAACGAATCCTACGATGGCAGGAAATCCAGATTTCCCCTAGAACAGTGATTCCCAAAATGTGTCCCTGATACCAGCAGGGTTAGAATCACATGGAACTTATTTAAAAAGCAAATTATTGAGTTGTTCATCAGATAAAGTGACTCAAATCTCTGGTGGTAGAGCCCCATAATCCATTTTAATAAGCCCTCCTGCTGATTATGATACATTGCAAAGTTTTAGAACCAGTTGTACTACTGGTTTTCTTATGCTAAATGCATGTCTTCTTAAATCCAAGAATATTAGTTTTGTCTTTAATTTCCTCAGTCTTTTGGAGTCATAAGTTTAGAGTAGATTATCCTTTCCAAGCAGAGTTTCATGACTGTTAGTGGATTACAGAAATAAATTCATTGCACTTAAAGGAAAAACTTCAAAGAGGATCTCAGAACACATGGTATCTAGTAAAAGAGAAGGCTCCCTTCTGAGTGTATTCCTTTAGATAGATAATAATGTAAAATATGCTTCTCACTGTGGGACATGGTCAAAAAAATTAAAGACTTTGAAAGCTACTGTAAGGTTCACTCTCACAAGCACAGGACCTCACTGTGGAGTTGCTTGAGTGGAAGATGTGAGGAGAATGGAAGAGGGGATCATTCAGGGAATGCTGAGTCCAGGGAAGACACTAGGTCATAGAATAGCTTTGGAAAAGGAAAAGAAGCAGAGCAAAGCAAACATACAAACAGACAAAAATACCCCAAGGATTCCATAAGCTAGAGAAAAATTCTGCCATTATTAGGAGATCACCAGTTACTTGACAGTAAGTGAAATATTATATCCAAACTATGATCATCTGGGTCAACTAAACATACTTCTAATGAAGCAAATCTGTCTATTTTACTTTCTTTTACATGGGAGGGTATATACTGCATCTGAACCTCAGATATTCCTATTTTTAAAAATAGAATATAATCTAGTACTAGTAACAAGATGAATCCTGCTTTATATCTTTCTACTGTGTCTGGCTCGGGGGAATCTATGAGGAGAGGAGGATTGCAGGTAATGGAAAAGTTATTCTTGTTCTCTGGGCAGGAGAAGATTATTCAATTGTTCCTTCCCCTTAATCCACAAAGATTCAGCTGTTAAGGCTGATCTTTCCCTTGCTCAGTCTAGGTTACTGACTGCTAGGCTGCAAGGTTCCTGAGCTAAATATTCCAAGACAGGACACAGGAGGCGAGGTTTGACACGCTTTTCAGGAAGAGGCTGACAGGATCAAGGGAAGTGTTCTCACACAGACCAATATTCCAATAAAAGTCACAAGAAAGCAAGTTGAAACCATAGAAAAACCATACACATTATGTTCTATGCATCCAGTATTTAGTAGGCCTCTTCCAAAATCGAATAAAATCACCCAGTCCTGAACAATAGCAACAGATCGATGTCAACAAACGTCAGCAACAAGGCCCAGCAGGATACATTTCTCCTTATAGGTGCAGTGGATGACATTCAGGCTAACCATAGCATTACTGAATATTGACCACAGTGTTTGCTAGATGAGCAGTTGCAGGGAAACCCCTGGGCGCTTTACCCACAATTTCTATTTCCACGAAATGTATACTGTGGACAGTTGAAGATAATTTATCAATGAATGCAAATAATTCACAATTTGATTAACAAAGTATATGCAAAGCACTTCAACCCATGCTGGAAACATTTTAAGCCCTTAAGAAAAATGTATCCCGTTATCATTTCAATCTACAGTTATTGCAATAAAATTTAATTATGTCCGTAAACTCAATTTTTATGCATTAATTCATTACTTTACGGGACACCAAAGGAGTTAAAGAAAAAACTATAATGGCCTGATTCTTGTCTGTCTTTCCACTCTTCCCTTTGACCAGAATCCTGAAGGAGCTGATGAAAATCAAGGTAATAAGCACAAACAAGACATTGCTATTAAAACCAATGGTACAATGTGTGGTCAAAGGCAAGGAAGGAACAATTTTATCACACCGAGCCTGATTGGCTGGGGAAATACAAAAGGAGGAAAGAGGGCAATAGATTCAAATTCACAAGCACAACACATCCGGCATAAACATGTGTGCATGGCCGGAGCCCAGTGGCGCAGGCACCGACCAGGACGCATGTAAGCTGCCCTCCGGGGGCCTGATCTTGGGACCCCGGAGGAGAACCAGAACGCTCCCATGCGGGGCCCAGCCTGCTGGAGCCCAGCGGCACAGGCATGCGGGCTTATAATCAGGGACAAACATATATGTCCCCCGCCCCCCACCACCCCGGTCAGCAATGTGTGGTTCGGAGGTCTTGCTAAACTGATAGCAACCAAGGAATATCAAGCAACTATTTTCTAGTATTGTTTTGTAGATTTTGCAGGCCTCAGGTCAGCAACCTGAGCGTCTCTTTGGAAGGTGACAGTAGGCAATGTAGCAAGTATGGGGAATTCTCTTCTGTCTTGTCTTCGAGGCCCAATATGGTTCTCTCTGTTTTGCTTTACTCTGATCATTATTATTACTAATAATAAAAAAAATGAACACGTACACATCCATATACATAAACACAAAACTCCTTGCATGCAGTTGCAAAGTCAGCTCGTGGATTACAGCAAATAAATTTTCAGTCAACAGGAAATATAGATTCAGTAAAATAATGTTCTGTTTGAACTTTAGATTCATAGTAATGGATACATTTATGAGCCAATCACATTTATTTATTTATTTTGGCACTGGGTATCAAAACTCTGGACCTTGCGTTTCCCAGGTAGGTGCTGTGCAGTTGAGCTATGCCCCCAGGCCCTGACAATCAGATTTAAAACAAAACAAAATTTTAAAAAATGGAAAACAGAAGTTAACTTATGCTACAATGTTTGACTTAGAAAGACAGGGCATCAAATGGGCTGGTTAAACAAAAACCCATAGTCAATTCCAGGATCAGTACTCTGAGAAGCGATAAAATACAAGCAGAGGTTCTCAGCAGGCTTTGTACTTGGGTAATACAGAGATGTGGAATTGAAGAAAATGGCCTGAGAATCCATAAAAAATAGGTTTAGCAAGAAGGATGTAAGCTGTTCAACTCTTTATGGGAGCCAGGAGAAAAGTGAGGCTGGATCAAATTACCAGCAGCAAAATGTCCTTCTGGAGAACAGTGTGCCTACTTTCACCTTGTTGGCATTCTGGGTGGGAGAGTTTCTAATTGAGGAGGCTGTCCTGTGTATTGTAGGATGCTAGCAAGAGCCCCGTCCTGTACCTGCTGGAGGCTGGTAGCGGGTTCCTGATGCCCAGTGTAAAAACCAAAAATGCCTCCAGAGGTTATTGGGCTTCCAAGTGGGCCGATGAGGGAGAGAGAATAGGTTGTCTCTCACTGAGAACCACTGAGCTAAATGTTCAGCGTAAGATTTTAGAGGAGACTCTGCTTTTGAAACCACGTATGCACACACGCACACACACACACACACACACACACTCAGCTTGGTTGAATTTACTGTAACATTAACATAAGGAATCTTTGGTGAAACTATCTGTGTAGCAATTATACTGAGTCTTCTTTGGAAGGATTAGTATGGTTAGTTTGGTTATGTTTCCAAGTGTGTTCGGACAGTTCCTGAGTCTAGGAAAAAAATATGTCTTATTCTGGATCTCATGGTCACACAAAGAAAAGTACACATGCACATACCTTTGTATACACAAATGTATGTGTCTGTGTATAATATATGTGTGTATATATTTTCATTGGAGTTAGAGATACAAGGTTTTGGCAAAAGAAGTTGTTATTGCAGAAGTCACATTTACAGCGGTGAAGTACCTTTCACTGTCTGAAGATTTTGTGTTATCAAGTGGTAGTGTACTTGTAGTTGCAGTCATGAAAGACAGTTTGACAATTGGTTTGAAGTAGCAGTAAAATAAGCTATTAGTGTGCTTAGAAAGAAATCCTTTGTCACTCTTCAAGGGGAAAAAATGATTTTCCGCAGTATGTCACAGACTGGATTCCCACCTTCTGGGTTTCGTGGACATCTCTCTTGGCTTGAGTTTTAGCCAAACAAAACACTGCTATTAAATTGGGACCACACTGGACAATGTGTGGCCAAAGACAGGGAAGGAACCATTGGACCACAGGGAGCCTGATCGGTCAAGGAAGCCCAGACAGTTCGAGGAGTCAGATTCTTCTGCAGAACAATGGCGTAAGGTTTTCACTGGCTCCCACAAGCAGTTCGTCAGCTTCTTCTCTCTTTGTTGCTTCTATTTTATAAATTCTTAGGTCAGTTTCTTCAGTTCCACTCTCCATGTTGTCCACGTGCGGGCCCTGCTGTGGGGATGCGCCATTTCGGTCTCTTCTTTCTAAGTTAATGGTGGTCTGGTGACTCTGTGTTTGGGCCTGGTAACACCTGGTAGAATCTAGACTAGCCTGATCTAATGTTTCCCAGAGTTCAGCAATTCCTATGTCATCTTCACAGTTTTCGCTTTACAAATCACTGCCATGACCATTATTTACTTAGTGTTTTATCAAAATTGAAAGCTTATTTTGTTTGGGCTCAAGTACTCACATTCATAAACTCACTATTGTGGAGTTAGCGTTTTTTCTAAGAGGTATTGAAATAAGGTACTGTTTCTAAATGGGGCCATTTCCTCTGCACACCTTTGTCTCCTTCCTGGCACTGCTACAGGCATTGCTGGAAGTCCCCACGGCCACTGTCGCTCACCGCACGGAGTCTAAGGACATACTCCCTGCACTCTCGGTCCCCATACTTGTCCTATGTGGCTTGGGAACAATCGGCTGTAGTCCCTGTCCTTGGCATCCCTGTGACTGCTCTGGAGTCCCTCACCTCCATCGGCGCTGCTCTGTGTGCCTGGGACCTGAGCTCAACATGGTACAGATGGATTTATTTAGTGAGTGCAAAGATGGATCATTACCTCCCAATCAATAAAGGCAATAATTCTCTGACATATTGGAGGCAATCACATGATCATCACTGTAAAAACAACTAACAAGATTCAAAGTCACTCTAAGATAAATCATTTTCATTTGAAAACTATTAAAGGAAGGTGCTTTAATGGAATAAAAAGATGAACCAAAATAAATGTCTCCTCTTATAGGTTGTGGATGCTGGGTCTTTTGTTCCAATGACAAGAAAATGAACAAGACAACACCAACAAAACAAAACAAAACAAAACAACCCTAATAAATCTAACCTGCAAATTTAGTAGAGTAGAAGGATGCAAAATGAACACAAAAATATTAACACATTTACACACCAATAATGATCTTGCTGACGTAAAGAAGTAAAAATCAATCAAATCATAATAAATAGAAAAGAAATATCTAGGATTTAGCCTAGAACATGAAACTCAAAGTAAGAGAAATAGAAGTACATCAAATGGGAAATTTCTGCATAGGGAAGGAAGCAACAAAGTAACTGGCAGCTTTCAGAAGAGAATCCATCTGACAAGGGATTAATATCCAGCATGCATAAGGAATCAACTCAACTGTCAAAATAATCTATTTGATTTTCAGATGAGTAATGAACCTGAATACGTTTCCCAACAGATAAAATACAAACAGTCAACAAGTATACAGAAACATGCTCATCACCAGTGACCATCGGGGAAACCCAAATAACACGGTCACTATCAGATTTCATCTCATTGCAATTACAAAGACTATGAAGCAAAAGACAAAATGTAATACACACTGGTAGAGACGTGGAGATAGAGAATACCTGAAGCACTCTTAGTGGGAATGTAACTTATGGAAGCCAGCGTGGGAGAGGGTAGGAGGACTCTCAAAAGAAGCTAAAAGTGCAGCTTCCACATGATATAACTACACCACCACTGGCTGCAAATCTAAAGGAAAGGAAATATTGGTATCAAGATGTTCATCTGCCCACCATTTATTCAGAGCTATTTGCAATAGCAAATGTATGGAATCATCCATGGTGTTCACCAAGTGCACATATTTTTAAAAAGCAGCTCATACTCATACAGGAATTGCACTCCATCATGAAATGAATGAAAGGACTGTGGATTGTGGCACCACGGATGGAACTGGAGACCATTATATTAAGTTAAAAAAAGTCAAGAACAAAGAGGTAGCTACTGCACCTGCCCACTCGTCGGTGGAAACTAAATGAACTTGATCCCATAGCAGCGGAGTAGGATAACAGTCACTAGAGAGAAGGGATGGAAGGAATTACGGAGCACAGAGGGAGGCTGAGGATGTGCTAACAAGGACAGGAGGAGTCGATAATATTCTGCACCACGGTGAGAATGTCTATCACAATGATGGTGAACTCAGGGCACATGTGCCACAGTGGGTGCTTTGTGTCATCGAAAGCTCTAAGAGGCTTGCCATCGCTGGTCTAGAGTCATTCATGATATGTTTCAAACAAATAGAGAAGAATTTGAAGGTGCTGGATATCCAGAACTAATAATATTTAAGGAGATAAAAATGCTAATTGCCCTGACTTGATATCACACAATGTAAGCCTACTTTGATCTGTCATATTGTACAGTACCTGTAAGTACAAACATGGTAATGTGATTTAAAGAATAAATATTTTTATTATTGAAATCATGAAAAAATGTATTTTGCTGAGAGTGGTATGAAAATTAAGTGCTTCTGTTTCAACTGTGAAGATTTTCTTCGAGTTTGGAAGAGAAGAGTACAGAAACAATGTTTCTATATACAGAAGCAAGTGGAGCTTTCTAACAACAATAGTGTGCATTTTTACAACACGGACCTCACTCTGTCTCTCCACTCACCGGTAAAATCTACGCCCACTTTGATTGCTGCGTGTATGTGTTTAGGTGTGAGGGGCACAGATGCCACCTGCAGGGTTAATCTGTGAGTTAGATAGACACACACTCTGGACCCCGTTATTCTTTTCATTCTCACTCTGATTTCCAGGCTCATAGTGAAACTAACCCTCACTGGTCAGCCTCTTCTCAGACTGTTAAGTGACACAGCTCGCTGGACTCTGGATAATGAGTTGCAATTCAAATCTGCTTTTTTGGGTCAAGAATGCTCTTTAAAACTGACTTCACGCAACTAAAATATGCATTTCTTTTTGTCTTTTTTCCTTCTACTTTCTTCTCTGCGGTTATTCTCCTTCTCTATGGACTCAGCAGTCATTTTAAAATCATTAAGATAAAATTCTCTCTCTCTCTTTTTATTTTTTGTTTTTTTTGAGACAAGGTCTCACTATGCTGTTCAGGCTGGCCATAAACTCACTTTGTAGCCCCACGCTGGTCTCAAACTCACCATGATCTGCCTACCTCAGCCTCCTGGGTGCTGGGATTACAGGCATGCACCACCACACCCGGTTTAAAGTAAAATTCTTGCATGAGTCTGCGCAAGACTTCTTTACTTTTGCTTGGTTTCTCATGGCATCATTGAGATCGTTTCTGACCTCAACTTGACAATTGCCAAGACTCTGTGCTAAAGATCATTTTTTACCTTACAGAGATAGACTATCTCAGGTATTTAAAAAAAAAGTATCAAAAATTGACCAATACAACTAATTTCCCACAAAATTTAGATGTGTAGCTGACATATAGCATGTAGTCTGGGTTTTTTTCTACTTAATAAATAAATCAGCCTTGAAATCAAAATTGTCCTGGTGTTAAAATCCTGCGTGTTTTACAATTTACATGTGTGCCTTAAACTGATCCTTATGGTCTACTCTCAACACTTCATCCCCGATGTTTAAAATGTAGATTCCTGTGCTTTACACGAAAATAATAAATGTGTAATTCCTTGTGAGGAAGTCTACTGATCCATGTCATAGTAATAATTCTGGGTCATTCACATGCACTCAAAAGTATGACAAGAATAGATACACAATTATTGTAAGGGCTGGGGATGTATCTCAGAGGCACATGTGCCTGCCTGGTAAGCACAAGGTCATGAGTTTGATCTCCAGTACAAAAAAAAAAAAGTATTACAAATTGCAGAACATTTAGGGTCATACCAATTGCAGTTCTTGGGAAGGGAA
>RJWM01039956.1:0-15774 GCA_004363535.1 Dasyprocta punctata
AAAAACAGGAAAATAAACAGTGCAGGAAAATAAACTGTGCAGAGTAAGTTTGGGCCAAGAAAAAGTAGGAAAATAGGTGCGTCCTACACCATGAGGGTGGACCATGATGCAAGAGTGAACATGCCCGTCCACGTGGGTATTTCTAAAACGGCTCTATTGCGAGGAATCTATGATGCCTCTTTACTAAGAGTGATGAATAATGAAAATATATGTGAAATTAAACTAAAATGATAGTGGCAACTGTGTGACTAAAGTCAAGTATAAAAAATAAACTTCACTACAGAATATATTAACAGACGTACATGGCGTGGGAATTTTAAATACAGTGAATGCCTTTTATTATTTTACACATGCGCAGACACACACACACACATACATTCACATACACACAAAGTGAAGCACCCTATTGAAACAGACTATCCAGTCATATAGGCTCACAGAGGTAGCATTTTATTTAAACAGGATCATTTTACAACAGAACCATCTACCTCTTCTGAATTCTTTTAAACAATTACGCTGATCACACAAGTGGTCCTGCACTGCATGAGGGATAAATGCATTTTGGTACAGCCCTTGCATCTTTTATACTTAGATAGCTTAAGTGCAATGAATTAAGTTTAATTCCTACAGCTTTGTAGTGTTTTTACATTAAGTCTAAGCAAAAATAAAAATACTATGTTTTTGTGATAAACAATGACCTGCCAGGACCGCCATCCTCCATTCACCTTTTCCAGACAGCCGGCTAGAAACTGCGCTATGTGTGGAGTCAGGGAGAGCTCTTTCACCCTGACAGCTTAAACACACAGAATGCCTTGCTTAGGGTCTTCCCACCATGAGTGTTCAATCTGAGAATCAAGAGGAAAGAGATGATGTACAACCTCTGTTTTTAACAAAGGTAAAAAAACCAAATCGAAGAAAAATTACTGGGGGATCTTCTACTTGGACTGATCGTTAAGCGTTATTTTTCAGACATGAAAAGTGTTTTAAAAACATGATTCTATTGCAAATGGATAAATACAATCATGCAGTTCATGTATACATACATGTATTCATATATGTAATAATGTAGGTGAATGCCTGCTTATATTTCTGAACTTCTGGTCCTTTCTCCCTGTCTTCATTCGGTGATTTTCTCTTCCCATCACCCACCCCGTCCTTGACGATCTGACTTCTCTGTCCCTGCTCGCTCAGATAATCCTCCTCAGGTACTAATCTCCTTTGAACTTCCAACCTCCTGTGCTCAAATACTTAGTTTAAAGCAGCTGAATCCTTTGGCTGGTGACTTCTGCCTGTGAACAATCTCAATTGCTTTATCCTAATGTGTCAGATAAAAGTTACTATTGTGTATTTTCTCCAAGAAAGTGAAAACTCTTGGGTAGGCCAGACCTATGTTGATATTTCCATATTTTCACCGTGTTAATGTATTAATATATTCACACCCCTTTGTGTGTATATGTGCTAGCACATACATATCTGGAGAGTCATTTTAATTATTGTTTTCAAAAACTGAATCTTTGTTACTCTTTTTTTTTCTCAATTCCTTGTATAAATCCCTTCAAGGCCAGTGGATAACGTTAATTCATTATTTTGAGTGACTGAAATAATTTTACAACTTTGTCTAGTTGGTGGGTATTTTATTTGTGTCTAGACATTGTTTTGGGTTCTTTTGATTTATGTCATCATTATAGGAAATGGTTATGTAATTCAATTTTAAAGGGATAGGTTTCTAGGCACTGGAGTACTGGATTTAAGATGTAGTGTCTTTAATCTTAACATGTATTGCCAGATTGTTTCAAAAAGTCTTAAAAATTAACATTTTAATCTACCAGGAAAAGGAATACCAAACTCTCTAAAACCCCATATGAATAGGTGTTTCTATTTTTTATTAGCACAGTAGGTATAAATGTTATCTCATCACTTCATCTGTTTAAGATTTCCTCACTTCTTTTGAGTTGATGCATCTTTCCAGTGGCATTTTCACCATTGTTCTATGAAATAGCACCTCTTTACTCTTTTTTTAGTTCTCTTTCATATTTTCTGTCATCTACTGGTCTGTTTGTTAAGATTGCTTTACATTTTGTAAGTATTAGCTTTATTAGCTATTTTGCAATTATTTTTCTTGATGAAGCATGGTGAGAATGACTTACTGGTAATAGCAGTGTGTACTTACATGTTCCTTTATTCCTTGGAAATTAGTTCAGATAGACAGACAAAGGCTGAACAGGGAATAGACAGTCCATAGGTACCATGGATTGTGCATCTAGAAACACAGACCATCATCAGAATCACAATCATTAAAACTATTCGTTGAAAGAAAGGTATTTCAGTATTTTTTTTTTTCAAAAAAACCTCAGTGTGATCTGGGAGATGAAATTATCTATGTCCCTTAAATATTAAAAAAAAAAGAGACAATCCTAGTCTGCTCAGGTAAATATTGATGATTTATCAATATTGTTGGAAGATATTAATTTTATTGTCATAACAAATTTTTTAGAAGAAAAGGCACTAAAGGCTAAAAGAAGCCTCTCATTAAAAAATGTCTGAGTTTTTCTAGCGACTTCTTGAAACTTGCTTTTTAATGTGTTGGTTTCTTTACTGTTTGGGAATTATCATTTTTAACCTCTACTCTTAAAATAATCTTACAGTCACGAAGGTAGAAAATGATCTACAAGAAGATACCCTACACGCTTCCTACGGCCTTGCTAATGCTGGTCACCGTGCATAACCTTGATAACTTTAACACAATATCAAAATCGGGAAAGACATTGGTACAATTCACAGTGCTTATTTAGATTTCACTAGTTTGTTTTTTCATTTGCTTGGGAGTGTGTGTATGTAGGTCTATTTGGATTATTTAAAAAATTCTAATAAAAAAAGAAAATTTATTCAATCAAATTCTAAGCTCCACATTCATAACTAAGGGTTTATAAAAGGCATGGCAACAGTGTGGCATCAGTGCTGTGCAATGCTATTTTGTGTGTAACCTTAAAAAATTCTACAAGGGCGCCTCGAGAGGCTGTGACTCCACACAGACCTATGTGAAGGCAGGGCACACCTCACATGCTCTCTCAAGATGCCAGAGCTGCCCACACTGGACCTTCTGATGAAGAAACCACTGTGTCGCTTTTACACTGACTTCTCTTATTTGTGGGAGTTGAGTTCTCCTGACTACAGTGACACCTGCTGAGGCTGCTTGGATTGTAATTTTATAACAGCCTCTTTCCAGAATTAATTGCATATCTGCAATCAGGGGACACTGTACTCTTACTGTACAGCATCTCCTGTGCCACTGTGAATGAGTATATTAGTGCCAGCTGGCTTGTGGTCAGATTCTGGGACAATGTATTCCAGGGCTGCTGCACCTCCCTCTTCTTTATGTGTCACTTTATGAGGTCTCTAGCATTAGAAAGGTGTCAAAAAATGAAGAGCGTATTGCTGTTTCCCTGCTGGAAATGCAGCTTTAAAATACTTTCATATTAATGTGAAAGTATCTGAACTTCAGGCCATAAAAGACAGAAACCTGCTCGCATAGCTCATTGATCCTACTTCAGTTTATCTGGAAGTAAATGTGGTGCAGAAAAATGAACTGATATGCTGCAAGGCACAGAAGTTGTTAGTGACGATGTCTTGACTAAAATTCAGGGATTTTCCTCTGGAAAAAATGGTCTCTTAAGTATCATACTCTTGTGCCTTGCTCATTTTATGGATTGAATTAATAGATTAGATGGTTATAAAAATCATTTCCTTCTCCCCTTTTTCCTGCCTTCCTCCATCTCTGTAAAGAATCATTTGACAATCCACCCAGAATCTCTTTCCTGAAAATTTCAGGGCTTCTGACTCTAAAAGAAACATACTGGTGCTTTAGTTTAATGCTATCATTAAAGTTCAAACCATAGATCCCAAGTAGAGGTAAGGTCTTGCTAGAAGATGATCCTTTTCATGTTGTAATGAATAGATTTATTTGTTCTGGTCATATTTTATGGGAATGCTGGTAATGTGCACCAAATTCCCATGGTAGATTCTAGAGAAGGATGAGGCTAAATATTGGCTATAACTCATGAGAAATTAGAGTGGACCATTGAGGGTTAGCCACAAGGGTCAGCCAAACATGGAAGAGAAGAAATAATAGACTTCTTGCAGCTTGTAAGATAGCTGTCCAATATCCGGCCCTAAAATATTGGACTTTAGATGTCATTGCTTATTCTGCAGAGGGAAATGCAGAGAAAGGGAATTGATTAGCCCAGTCCTATTAGTGATAAAATCCTCATCAATACCTCAAGGAACACTCACAGTCCAGTATCTCTGCATGGACGGCCTGGACCTAGTGCCGTCCTTTGGTTGGAGACTGTATGTTCGTAAGCCCTTCCATTGTGCCCGAGTCTCTCCATGTCTGTGTTAAATATGGTTGGCTCCTTCTCATTGATAACTTCATGATGTATTGTCTACGTCATGCTCTGTCTTCAGCACTCTCCTTTGGATATCACACAGTATGCTAATAAAGAGCTGAAAACGATTGGATAAGGAAAAGATGGGATGCACAATAAATCTTATTGCACAGAAGAGTATTCATGTCCTGCACCCAAATTAAGATGGTGGGAGATTGTACACTGGTTGCACTGTTTAACATTTTCAGTCACTTGTTTCTGATATCCCCAATTCAAAATATAAGAGCAGTTCTCTTTGTTCTTTCTCTAATGCAGAAGAGTTATAGTTTAGCTGCTCAGAGTTCTCATAGATTTCTTGCTAATCCTTCAGTATAAACCAATTCATATTTAAATAGAAATATTTCTATTCTCAGAGTTGGCTGTGGATATTCGGGAAAATCACATACCTTAGGTTAAAATATAAGGTAAACAGAAACAAACAAAAATTGAAAGGAATCTTAGGTGAAACTACAGAATTATGTGCCTTCTATCTTATTCTCTTGACATTTATTCTCTCCCCGTTTCCCTGCTCTGTTGCCCAAAGCTAGGAACAGCCGACATCCAGACCACTGTCATCAGCAGCCCCACCACTAAATGGCTGAAATGATGTGAGAGGATGATTTTTCAACTCCACTGATTCTAAAGGACTGAGGGTGTTTTTCCCTTTCGTCCAGTGTTTCCACACGCTGGTTCTGACCCACTCAGACTGGAAATTCAGCTCAGTGTGTCTCACCTGCTCTGAAGGAAGGTAAAAAGTACTACAGATAGGTGATGTTGGACAGCATCACCCATAGTACCATTTTATGATAATTTAATGACAGCACTTGTCTGTATATGTCCTAGCTTATCATGTAAAATGTTCTTCGAAGACCATTATTCTACTCTATTATTCCACCCAGTGGTGAACCTATGGCACATATGTTATTGTGTTTTTCTTTTAAGGCAAAAAATGTTAATGTGGAGTTGTTTTCTCTGAACTAAATATTCAGGTTTAATTGCAGTGTTGGCACTTTGCAATAAATAAGCAGGTTTGGGGTTGTTGTACTTTGGCGCTCGATCTCTGAAAGGTTCACCATTACTGAAATGGGGAGTCACAGGAGTGAAGACCCACTGTCAGCCAAGGTGACCGTCAGTGCCTGCCGTCCCTTGGCCTACACCCAGACCTGCTGCCTTGGTTCTTCTGCTGCAGAGGGTTAATGAAGCACTGACTATTTCCACTGTTAGCAATAGCTTGATGCTTCTGATGGTGTCTTTAGAAAACAATACCTTAACCTGAATATACTGGAAAGGAATGAACATGTTAGACTCTTATATTCCCCATTACCCACCAGGGAAATATTTTAATGATCTTGTGCTCTACCAGGCTTAAATTTATAGTTTAAATTTTGTCCTCTGCAGTAATACCATTGTAGATTATTAATAAGCTTTCATTCCTTGTGAGAAATTTGTTACCTTTACACCAATGCAAATGCGTTTTTCAGTGATTCTTTTGAATTATTTCATTCAAGTAGAATTTGCTGAAAGGAGACAAAGATTGAGAAATCGAGACTTGGCTAGTTAGGAAATGGTATCAGAGTTGAATTGCCTCTCTTAAGTTTTTCACATAACCAAAAGTTGACAGTGAAGGTGTTCTGCAGGTGGGACTTGGACAGACAAAAGGGAAAAACACCCTCAGTCCTAATGAAAGTGCTGAGCCAGTTATGTGTTCAGACCTTCTCCCTGGAATACTAGTAAAAGAAAATTAAATCAATTCACGACAGCCATCTTGCATATCTCACCTGGGAAGGTATGCATGCAGTAGGACAGGCACTGCTTAACATTAATCAGCCTCCTGAAGTCATTACATTCATGAGAAAATGTAATTCACATGTGATTACTTTTTAATTTACTCTGTAATCACATTCCAAGTGAACAGGCCACACTTAAAATGAAATTTAAAAGTCAAATACTGCTTTGTATTAGGAATTCACAATTTTTATATGCACTTAGGTTAATAAAGATTTTACAATAACCATTTGTGACTGAGCAGATGATAATTTTTTGATGAAAGTTAGTGCCATACCTCAGATAAGATGTATTTGATTTCCTTCCAAGTACTGAACTGGACCCGCAGAGGCTCAGAACTCTACTCTGCTGAATTCCTGCCTCATCTAAACTTTATTTGAAAAGGGAAGAAAACCCAAACATTCCTCAATCCCACATCAGAAGTTGCAAGGAACTAATGTATTTTTAATTCCTGCTGTGCCTGTGAGGCATAGCCATTTGTTTTATCCATCATTGGAAAGTGTGTACAGAACTTTGTAATAACTCACTTGAGCTCATCAGTGGGGAATGCCAGGGCCGGCAAGAAAGAATCTTTCTCCAAAACTGCGGCCTTTTATGTTCATGAAAGTTTCTAAGCAGCTGTGTTAGTTTCAGAGGAGCAGTAAAGCAAAGGTTCAGACACCTAAGACCAGCTAGCTGTGCAGAGTAGCGGGCAGCCTTGTGTTCATTTCATTAACAAGAACTAAGGCCCATGGAGAGAAATGTACAAAGGACGTGCCCATTTCCAGTAGGTATGGAGAGGAGCTTTTATCATTTGGTTTTTCTTGGCATTGGATTGTCCAGCCTCAGAGGTACTAAAATCTTCCCTGAAAATATTAAAAAGCTGGATTCCATTTTCCAGAGATGTTACATAATGTTACCAAACATCAGTTATCAGCTCTCATACCTCAAGACATTTGTGATTTTCTTATATTAACTTTGTTGAGCTTATTTTACTTTGACCTTGTTCCGAGTCAATAGAAATATAAGGCACATGGGAAATTTTCTAGTTGCCACATTGAAGAAAGGAAAAAGAATCAGTTTCATTTTATTCTGTTCTATTTAACCTAAGATACACTCACTCTTATCATTTCAGTATATAATCAGTATAAAACACTCTAAACAGGGTATCTTACACCTTTTTTTGCACTAAGCTTTGAAATCCTACGTACATTTTGTCCTCACAGTGCATCTGAAGTTGGACTTGTCATCTCTCAAGTATTCCACAGCCTCATGTGGTTTGTGGCTTCTCTCTTGGTTAAAGTAGTTCTAAGGTTTGACATTTATGAAATCATAACTTGGACAGACCGGCTATGTATTGATTTTGTAAATGGGATCTATATCATGCATGGGATACTCTGACTTAATAAGTACTTGATTTATGTATATGGGGGGTCATAGTATACCTGATGGATGTTACTCATGTGCAGGCTTCTGCGTGGCTGGATGTACTTACCTGTGGTCTGACATCACACAGTCCATGAGGATAACTTTTTTTTTCCACAAAAAAGATTATCAGAGTTTAAGGAACGAGACTGATATAACCCAGAAAGTGGCAAGAATGATGGGATACATGTGTTTGAAGCAAGGGATCATATTTTGGAGGATTTATGGCAGTATGTCTATTGCTATAATTTTTAAATTTAAACCTTCTCTATATTTTGAACATACCTAACATATATAACATATATACGTATGTACTTACATGCATATACTCACATACTCTGTGTGTGTGTGTGTGTGTGTGTGTGTGTGTGTGTGTGCGTATTTCCTCATTATCTACCTCATGGCTGAGACCCAGTGTGGAAATTTTTTTTTCTCCTGGAGATCACGTGTCCTGTATCATATCTCCTCCACTGACACTTAGAGTCATTGTGTAGTGTCCAGCCTACTTTAGTAGACAGATTAATGCCCTCAAAGAAATATGCTTCATAAACCCTAGAATTTGTGTGTGTTTCCTGACATGGCACTAGAAACTTTGCATAGATAATTACATTAAGAATCTTGAGATGTGGAGATTACTCTGAATTACTCGAGCAGATCCTAATATATCCTGAAGGGTTCTTAAAAATGAAAGAGGGAAGTGAGAAAGTCAGAGAAAATAATGCATGGATGGTAGCAAAGTTCTGAGTGATGTGATACAAGAAGTACTGAACTTGCCGTGGCTGGTGTTTTTAGCTGCAGCAAGAGACCAGGAGCCAAAATACATGGGGGACCATATGGAAGCTTGATAAGGCAAAAAAGAATATTCTAATCCAGAGCCTCTGCGAGGAGCATAGCCACTGTCTTCTTGATCTTAGCCCAGTGAGAACCGTTTCAGAATTTTTTCTTTTTTTTTGTCCTGGGAATCACACTTAGGCCCTAGCACTTGCCAGGCTGGCACTTAGGCCGCTGAGCTGTGTCCCCGGCCCTCTGGCTTCTGATCTTCAAAACTTTAAGATAAATTTGCCTTGAGTTAAACCAGTAAGTCTGTGGTAATGTGTTTCTGCAACAACAGGAAGCTAATACGCGCATCCTGATTAACAGGATGATAAAAATGCATCCCTTTCCATGTCATTAGTTTGCAAAAGGCATGTGTTCTTTGACAGTAAAATCCAGCACTCTCCCTGTGGGAGACCTTCCTCAACCAGCTGGGCTGAGATGAGGGTGCTTTCCTTCATTTCTTGTCCCTGCCCTGGCCTGTGACATTGCATGTTTTGTGCTATGGTGTGATCATATATTTGGAAGCCAAATCCACGCAAGATTCTCTAGGGCTTGGTCTTTTATATACCCACAGTCAGCCCTTGACCAGCGCCCAGAGGTACCTGGATGCATAAGTGCCTTGAGACTTACAACCTACATTTTAGGAAGTGGCTCATCAAGTTTCTGATCATAGGTGTACATGTTCATTCTTTCCCATGAGTTTGAAAGTTGCCTATTTTCTTTCTGAAATTACCCTGGCCATTGTGGGAAATGGCTTTTGGAAGCTCTTTGGCCACTAAGCAGTGTTACTATTTTTATTTTGTGTGGTTTTCTTTTAGAAATTTGTGAGATATGGTGACACATACCTGTAATTCAAGTGTTTTGGGAGGCTGAGGCCAGAGGATTGCAAGTTTGGGCACAGCTTGGTCAACTTGGATCTTATCTCAAAGCAAGAAAAACTAAAAAAAGGCTGAGGATGTACCCCAGTGTGACAATCCTAGGTTCAATCCATAGTACACAACACAAAACGCAACAACAAGAATCCACAAAATTTATTAATTTGCAGAGTACTACTAGGAAATTGATATGAAATCTCATTGGGTTTACTTCTCTCAGGCTAGAAAGACATGCACTTGGGACCTTTGTGGTCTGAGCATTGAGTCCTTGATGGGATCTGAGACCCAAGGGTTTCGAGACCAGTTCTCTTGTGCAGTGTGTGACCCAGGGCAGGTCTGCTTCCTGTGTTTCCCTAGGCTGCTCATTGATTATATTCATTCCTGAATTTAGGATTGGGCAGGATTACAGTATTCGTTGCAAACTATTCCATACATTCTACGTTTTCGTACTTTTGAAGTATTTTTCATTTATCATACTGCTCATTGTTGAGGGTTTTAAAATTTGAAAAATTTCCATTCTCGGTTTCGTACAGTCTGCTGTTTATAATTCTACCTTTTAAACAAAATGTCATTTGCTTAGTTGCAGTCATCCTTTCCCATTGTCATTTGAATGAATGCTCTAAAATTACAAATGGAGTATTATTTCAATTTCTGCCACAGTGATGAACCAATCACTTCAGGAGGGACTCATGTTGTTTAATATTACAGAGTTCACACAAAATAGAAATAATCATTTGAAAAGCTTCTAATCAATTATAGTTAAAGGAAGTCAAAACCAGGAATGAGTCATGGAACTTGTGGTTTTCATGGTTCTACTTTCACAGGTGATGGCAGAAGAATTTGAGAGTGAAGAAAGTTAAAATTCAGAGTGTGAGATGAAATACAGATAAATATACTAAATATAGGATTCTGAATACATAGGTAGGTAAGCAGCACGTAGAATAAAGATGTTAATTATGTGACTCAAGCCACTTCTTCCCTGTGGCCAATCAAAACTTGGAAATCTCGTTCACCTGGCTGAAACACATAGCCTTAGAATCCTCTCATAATTGCATTACCCCTCCCCTTTCTGGTTGCAAAGTTTTACGTGGCAAGGTGTGTGCTTACCTGTCCCTAAGTCAGTACATGACAAAAATTTAAGTGCTTTTAAATATCTAAATAAAAATTTATAAATTTTTACTGCAGATGCATCTCTTTTCCTGGAACTTTTCATAAAATGACTCCTTTAATCAATTTATCTAGGAACAAATTCTGACCTTAGCTATTGTTCCTCTGGTTTGCTGGCTTGGAACCAAAGCTGCTCGCTGTGTCTAGTTTATCCCCAGGTGACTGGTTGCAGGAAAGAATGCCTGTTTGCTAGTAGGATGCCACCTGATGTAAACTGGAGAGAAGACACTCCCTCTTGGACACAAATCACAGCTTCACTGATTTGTTCCAAGTGCCTCTCAACCATGAGAAAAAGATAAAACTGCAAAATGTCCCTTAGTGTTTTTACTACATAGCTGTCTTTGGCTTGCTTTTCCCATCTTTTGCTTTTAGTTTTTCTTTTTTTTTTTTTTTAACTTAACCCTACTCTCTGGTCATTAGCCATTTCAACGTGTTACTTCTTGGCAAACTCTCACCCATCTCAGAAAAGCAGCTCTCACTATTCTAAAAGAAAACAAAATAGCAGAACAAGAACATTATTTTGGTTCTGTGATGTCATCAGTCAACCAAAATCTAAATTTGCATGTGTTGTTGGCAGGTCTGTTCAGGATGGTAGTATTTTTTTTTTTTTTTTTTTTTTTTGTACTGGGGATCAAACTTAGGACCTTGAGCTTGCCAGGCAAGTGTTTTGCCATTGAGCTAAATCCCCGGCTCCAGACAGTAGGATTTTAACTGGCTTGATTCTACAGGATGTTTTAGGATCATCAGTTCTTCTCAAATACCCCCACTCCCAACCCCCATAAATAGCTGACTTAAAAGAAACATGTTTCAAAGCTGAGTGAGAGCTGTCGTTAACTGCCCTAAACACCCGTGAGATGGATTTCTAAGGGAGGAATATGTTCTTTTGAGCTCTTTCTCTCTGAAGTTTAGAGAAGTAACCGCTCAGTGCATCATTGACTTGCACCTCTAAATAGCACTTTTGCTGAACAAGTCCTGAATTGTCAAGAATTTAACCAGCCACCTCCCAAGAATACAGAATGTTTCAGAGATTAACTTTCATCAGAACAACTCTTTTAGTTCTTAGAAAAGTAATTTTTCTTTTGAAATGTAAAATTGTGGATAAATGTCAGAACTGAAAAACTATTCATGTCATTTTTGAAACATTCGCATTCAGTTAAATGTAATTCCAACCAAAATTCAGTGAGTTTTGCAATGATTGGATAAATAGGTAAAATGTCTAGGCCAGTGTTTACAAGCCTTGTCTTGCAATAAACTCGTGAAATACAGAGGTACAGAAAGGTCAGTCGTCTGTAGTTGTAATCTGCTTACAAAAAGAAAGGAAGGAGGGAAGACCATAGTGGGAGAATTCAGCATCATTTCCCCAAAGAATAAAACTAAAAGCTTGAATGATTGATTGTGGGAAGATCTCAGTAAATGATACTCAAATTAAAACATTAAGCAAGAGACTTTAATCAAAATTACAATGCCATATGTAATTTATTCACTGAAAAGGAATTTTAAAAATAAGATGAATAATACGAAAACCTCCTGAGATGTAGTTAGGTAATGCAAGCTTTTCTTTTCATTTTTCTTCTCTCCCCCCACCCCCAGCTTTTAAACTGCACACCTGTCAGCCTTCTTTCTTCCTTTCATTTCTTTGACTTGTCAGAAGAGAAAGGTCAGAAGTGATCACCAGCTCTTACTTTTTAACAGACAGAAGCCTGTAATTGAGAGTAATTCCTCTGCAATTTTGTAGGCAGGGGCTGTTTCAGGCTGGCTTTCAAAAGCGAGGTGAGGAGAGAAATGCTGGTATTCTGTAAGTGAATCAACTTTATTCACCAGGCTGCAGATCATTTCAGATTTTCTCCAAAATGCAGAAAGCTACAGTGCTCACATTAGTGTCCTTCTTTTGGGTGAATAGACGTGTAATCTATTTTTAACATCTACCAGTTACCCTGCAGCTAAAGAAAAATTGCTGTGTGAGAAGTAGCCCAGAAATGTGTCATTTTAAAATTCTCCATTCTTAAGAACACAAAGTAGTTTATTGCTATTTCTTTGTCTGAGAAGTTTATAGCCCTGCTTGAGATTTAACTTGAGATGAAGATCATGTGTGTTTATCTTCATCAGAACTAAAGTATAGATTGTGATACATAAAGATTTTTGGAAGTTGCTGAATTGATTTCTTCCTAAAAGGAGTTTCTGTCAAAAGGTGAAGAACACATGAAGCCGCCCCTTTACTTATATGCAACTTTGTAAAATCAGGGTCTGTGCCAATCTTGCACTGTTCATTCAGCTTTCATGTCCAAGGCAAGGCGCACACTTAAAGGAGTCATTCAGAAGAAAGCATGTATGTGCTCAACCATTCAATTTAAACTCTTTGTTGGTTTTCTCTTGACGAGGTATAATCTTTCAATTAAAAATATGAAGAAAAATACCATAGCATGTGGTAGAGGCTTGCCAGAAACTAAAATAGAAAATGCTCACTTTACCAAGTGAAAAATGAGGTAGAAGAGAAAGCTAGGAAATAAAGTAGAAATACGGAAAATTTAAAGGAATGAAGTCACAATTGTCTTTACTCTGGCAATGATAAAAAAAAAAGAAAGAAATGATCAAGACCCCTGAGGTCCTAGACACCCGTTGTAGTATGACATTTGGTGGGTCTTGCTTTGTTGAAATCAGAAAACAGTATTGTCGCTAGGTTTAAATGGACCAGGGTCCCGTCATTAGGTACAGAAAATGTGCTTGGAGCGATTCTACACTCCTCCATGTAACTCAGGTACATCGTTTTAAAAACATGCAGACTCATCCATAGGTCACTTTGAGCAACCTCTTTTTCTATCATTGTTATCTAATAAGCATCTACCATGGAGGGGTAATACATAAAACTTGCTGAATAAGTAAGTGGAATTATGATCTTAAAAAGCATAATTTGAGCCACAAAAGGGAAGAGCGATTACCTGCTATGATCAGTAAGCCTGAATTATTTCATACTTAGAGGAGAGAGATGCAAATGAATGAATTAAATTAGGAAAACAATTCTCTTCTTAAATCAGCAATTTTGACTGTCAGAACCTGGACCAGAGTGCATTATTCTTAATAGATTGTGATTTGTATTGAAATAGGACAATAACTTTGTTTATAGAAATTTATTTGCTGTGTTTTGTTTGGCCATTCTGGCTTTGTACTTGAGCAGGGTGAGTATAATAGGCAGGGCGGGTGATTCAGTAGGATGCCCTTTTTATAAGCGATCACGCACTCTCTAGACTGAAGACCGGTTACCACAGAGAGGGCATCAAATATTCTACCCTCAGTATTTTCTCAGAAAAGCCACAAAAGCTTCAGGGGGTACAAGCAATGAAATAATCCAAAGGTCTGTCTTTTGAAAACACGGCCTCATTTAAAAAATGCTTATAGATTTTGGTCCTCAGAGGACAACTTTTGAACTTCAAGTCTCTGCCACTTTATGCGTGTATCGTCTGTGGCAATTTCATCTCTTTTCTTCTCGGATTTCATGAAGCCAGTGCAATGACAGGCTGATGATGTGTGGGTTCCACCCTGACATCAGGGCTTTCACACTTCATAGGCTGACCCCAGTGGGCTTTTGTTTTGTGTGGTCTGGGTATCCTGGGCAAACATATTGGAGGAAGAATTGCAAATGAGTCATCATCGACATCACTCGATCCCACACAGGTCCCTCTGGAAGTTGAAAAGCTTGCTTTGACTTTGTCTTGGTTTGTATGTTTTCAGCTGGCTTGAATCATGACATTTCTTAGTTTTTCTAAAATATGCCTTAACCCTATATTGCTGAAATACAAAATAATCACACACCTTGAATAAGACATACACATTAGAAGAAGTTAGACTGGAATATATTCCTTTTAGAATTTAAAGATATCCTCCCTCCAAATTTGAGAAAGTATGAGCTGTAGTGAGGAAAGAAGAGATGGTCATATTTGTTAGAATATAATATACCTCATCTATAAAATTCACAGGCAAGACACTTTCCACCTTTTTTTTAACAGTCCTTTTGCTCTAATTTCACTCCCCCATCCTTAGTGTTACCAATCTGACACCTCTCTCGGTACCAGAAATAATGCAGCCCGCCTCAACCAACAGAGGAGTAATCAGAGATTAGAAACCATTTGAAAAATTCAGAGTCCTCCGTGAGCAGCCTAGTTCCATTATGATCATGTTAATGTTCGTGATCTGACCTGGATACACATGGTAATGACATGTCAATGTGTTTTTATCGTAAAGTTAAACCTCCTGTGTTCTTGGTTTTCAACAGTAGTGAGCATTTAAAAAAAAATAGTGGTCTAATCTATAAATGTGCATTCATTGATAAGAGCACAGAAGCAGTTAAAGAAGTAGTCTGTTCAGTAAACACTGCTAGGAAAATTGAATATCCAATACAAAGATATGAACCTTTTGAGAGCTTGCATAGGTCACAAAAATTAATTCAAATGGATAATAGAACAAAAATGCAAAACTATAAAATCTAGAAGAAAACAGAATAAAAATCTACATGAACTTGGGTTGGTGATGACTTTTCAGATAGAACACCAAAAACAAAATCTTTGAAAGAAAATTGCTAAGTTGAACTTTATTAAAAATTAAAAACTTAGGGCCACGGATATAGCTCAGTGGCACAGTACCAGCTTGGCATGCACAAGGTCCTGAGTTCCTTCTTTCCTCCTTTCCTCTTGGAATACCTCTTGCTGTCTTTAAAATAACTGCCCATATCATCAGGCCTAATATAATCAAACAAAATAGTTCAGAATAAAACCAATAAAAAATAAAACAGTGGTCACATAAAAGAGAAACAAAAAGCTAAAGGGATCAACAAACAACAACAACAAACCCGATACTGTAACATTATAGGTTTACAAAATGAGATGATTGGAGTTTGAGGGTGGTTGTAACATTGTATATCATTACATTCAAAGGGGTTGTTCAGATTAATAGATATAGACATGTAAAATTGATCCAATCATATGAGTGTCAACTGTTCTCTTTCAGTAGTTAATGCATTTAATAGTATGGTCATTTTGACCATCTTATGTATGCTCATATATAAATCTATGTCTTTTTCCTTTTCCCTTCTTTCTTTCGTCCTTTCCCCTTGTAATACCTCTTGTTATCTTCAAAATAACTGCCCATACTTTTAGGCCTAATATAATCAAACAAAATAGTACTGAATAAAACCAATAACGAATAAAACAATGGAAGGGAGTTTGGCTCAGTGACTTGAGCGCCTGTATGACAGGTGCAAGGTTGTGAGTTCAATCCCTGGTGCCGCAAAAAAAAAAAAAAAAAAAAAAAAA
>RJWM01039957.1:0-15956 GCA_004363535.1 Dasyprocta punctata
AGAGCAGCTCCAGGGTTAGGTCCAATTATCAAAGGGGTTGTTGTAGTCAGGGTTTTCAAAGAGGACAAGACACATAATTTATAGTATTATTTATAATGGTCGCCCAAGGATTCAAATGCAAAGAGAGTGCAGGAAACATTTCCACACACTAAAGACCTAGAAAATCCAGCCAAGGGCCTGAATTCCATGGCAATAACCTGCATGAGTTCATCTGAAAACCTACAGCCCTTGACAATGCCTCCCATGAGTCCAACTGAATGCATAGAATCCACAACAATGATTCATGCAAGTCTGTTTTATGGATCTGCACTGGGAAGGCCCAAAGGTCAGCAGTGAAAGCTAGAAAGTCTATGCCAGTGGGGTGAAGGATCTGTGTCACTAGGTAGAAGGTTCTGCACTGGTGCCAAGAATCAATGCTCAAAATAAAGCCCAGAGCTCCTTTGAAAAGTACCACAGCCATCCTCAGCAACAATGAAGTCCCAAGTTCTCCTGATGATAACAGCCAAATTCATATCAGGAAGCCAGCGTGACAAGCTTCTCCTAGAGATTGAAGAGCATATATCTTTCCTCCAGAGCCAGGATGCAAAGCTCAAAGTAATGATCAGAGCTACCCAAAGTGAACCACAGCCACTCTCAACAACAATAAGGTCCCGATCTTCTTTGATGATTAGATCATCCAAGTTCATATCAGGGAAGAAGCTCAGCAAATACCTCCTGGAAAGCCCATGGCAACAGGAGAACCAACAGCACAAAACACCATCACTACTCCTCTCCAGGTCTCCTTTTCATGCTTGCAATGATCCTCAGTGGGTTCCACATTCAGCACCATGCTGATTCAGTTCAGCTGGATACCATAAGTTGACCACCAGTTACCAGTCCACCTCAGGGGCATGTTTAACAACTAGTTCTGGGGCAAGCCTGCCCTCGAAACTCCTGGAAACATAGGTTTCAGAACTTCGGGAATAGTTTTCATGCACTTCTGTTTGATGGAGTCACCATTCTTCTTCTCGGGGCACAGTCAGAGTCAGCATGAAACCCAGAGTCAGTGACGTGAGGGTGAGGGTGGTAGGTTGATTGGAAGCAAAGGAGATTGTTGTTCCCAATTTTGAAAGGAGATCTTGGCCCAGCAAAGGAACTGGACATTAAGGCATGTATAAAAATTCAGCTTTGATGATGTGTCCTTCAAGCTCACAGAATCTGCTTTGGCAAAACCTTTTTGCAGCAGATATGGCAGTAGCCCACATTACTTGTATCTGTTGAGAAATCAAAAGGGAACCAGGTTGGGTGACAACAGAATATTTGGTTCTACTGTCTGACATAAGCCCATAGATTTTCCCCTGATTTTATTATGACCATAGGCTCCCGGAGGTCTAATGTGATAGAGCCCAGTCTTCTCTAGTCAGTTCCATCAAGAAGTGAGAGCAGTGTTTCAGTGGTGGTGTCAAGTTCGATACTGCGGAGGCCTGTGATCTTTTAGGCAGAAAGACAAATGCCTTCCCAGTGTTTGAATTGCTTGCATCTGGCACATTGCCTTAGGGCCAGAGGGTAAGAATGGCTACCTATTTGGAGCTGGGATTGCTGTGAGGCCTTGTTGCCTTTGTTTTGGTTCCACCATTGACCCATTTGCAATCCTTCTGGAAGTGGCTTTCCAGAAAGTGCATCCAGGACAACTGTCTGATGATATTTATGTTCTTTCTTTTCTTTTCCCTCTTGGTTTATAAAAATCTTTTGAGCTATTTGGAGTAGTTGAGTAGTGTTCATAGCAGAGAAGCCTTCCATCTTTTGGATTTTCTTCCAAGTTTCGGAGGCACATTGCAATGCAAAACCTGAATTCACCAACTGCTGATGTTCAGGAGCCTCAAGATGAAATAGGGTATAAGTCTGAGCAGCCTCACACAGTCTCTCATAGAATTTCCTAGGGTTTTCATTTCACTCTTCGATAACATCAGCTATCTTAGACACACTGATGCACTCCCCCAACTTTTATTCCCACCAGAAGTGCATTTTGCCATATAGTCAGTGCTGTGCTGCTGGTTTCAGTGCTAACATCCCAATCTGGTGGGTTAGCAGGGAGGGCAGTACTTACCCAGGCCTCTAGGTCAACAGCATCCTCTGGAACTTTAGTCTTTAGCCAAAATCATCCACACTCAAAAATGCAAGCTCACTCTTGAGTGTTAAAAAAGACCAGGAGAATTTATCGAGAGTTTTCCCAAGTTGGTCATCGTGTCTGAAGATCAAGGTCAAGAGCTCGACCATGGCTTGTGGCTTTTCTGAATATGGTGAGGTATAATATTTCCAACTGAGACGACTATTGGAACTAAAAGGCTGGTAGCAGTACAGAAGTGGTTGATTTGGTCCCCCAGTGCCAGGTCATCACCAAATAGGCATCTGAAGATGTGATGTCTGGAGCCAGTGACTAACTGACTTGGTTCAGTCTTCTCCTTGGGACTAGGTGGTGATGGTGCAGCCAGCAGTGATGGAACAGCAGATTCAGGCTCTACAGGTGGCTACTGGTCAGGAGCTGCAGCTGCCTCTGGGGGTGGTGGTGGCAGAAGGTTTGGCAGGTTTGCAAGGCCAGCCATGTATGAAGGAGGGAAGTCATCACAGGGATCATCAGGCGAGATGGGATAAATCTTATTGGTTTTATTCTTTGGAGCCTTTTTATTTTGCTGGTCACCTTTTATCACCAGAGTCCCCTTTACCTGAAGAACAATACCTCAGAGCCATGGCTGGGGAGTTTACACATTTCCAGCCACGAATCAGCATAAGGAAGTCGATCAGGATGGTCTCTCCTGCAGGATTAGTTATGGCCCCAAATTCCACGGATGATTTCTAAGTTCAGGGTTCTCTCTGGTGGCCAAACAGAGCATAAGCGAGGCCAGTCAATCTCCCAGAAAGCACGCAGTTGCTGTGGTTTCATTTTCACTCTGTAGTTCGCCATAAAGCCTTTCCTGAAGTTTTCTGCCCTGCAGTCTGACACAGTGGGCTGACCCTGACTTACACCCATTCTAACTCCCTATGGTGTGTGCTATGCATCCTTAAACAGAGCTGCAAACCGGTAAAGGATGGGAGCCACTCCTGGAGGAGTGACACCTCAGATGCCCACCTGGACATGTCTGTCACAGGGATTTAGGTGAGACTTAGCTATGGAGAGTGTGAAGGCTCCGTTATGCCATATGTCATCACCACAGTATCTCAGGTGAGGGCCCAGTCAACACCACAACCAGTGCTTCCCGGTCTTGGTGCACAGGAGAACCAGTCTATGGCTTCCACTGGTCACCCTCACTCAGTCCACGTATGGACACAGACACACAGAGGTTATTACCTTTCCACCCCAATCCCAGGGGCAGGTCTAGCTGGAGCAGCAGCTGCAGCTGACTACTCTGTCTAAAACAAGAACTGGGTCTGGAGCAGGTGTGAGACGTAGATGTTGAGGAGGAACTGGGTCCTCCTCCTTCCACAGTGGTGATGGGAACAAGCAGGTAACAGGCAAGTAAACAGGTGAACAGAAGGACACAATGTGGGGCGGGCCTGCCTTATCTGAGGGCCCAGTCTAGTCATGTTCCAATTCTTCCCAGGTCTAATTAGTTCTCTGCTGTCATCTAGGGAGCCCCTCACTTGATTTTGGAGGAAACTCTAAGAAAAACCCAGAGGATGCACTTTTTCATCTGCAGATCAGGGCATGGGAATCATCAGTGCACATTGAGCCTACAGCAGTGACCCAAGTGGCCAGCAAGTTGTCTTCCCGGCTAACACACTGGAAATGTTGCAGAAAAACCAGTATCAAATTGAATGGAAAACTCTCCACTGAGAAAGGCAATGTTTGTTACATTAGTAGGCTTATGGGGCCAAGTTCAAGTTATTAGCAAAGAGCCAGCTTCGAGTCCAGTTTAAGTACAGGTTATAAGCAGAAAGTACAAGGCATTACTTGATAGGTTACATGGATTGAATTATGTCATATCTTGTCAGGCAAACTAATTCTAAGTACCTTTGCTTATAAGGAACTGTTTATCATAACACAGAAACATCCTGAGGACAAAGGGAGGGGCTTAAAGTGGAGTATGCAGAATTAAAATAATTTTGACTGGGCTACTTTGCCCCAACCAAAGTACTTGAAGCCAGTTAGAAGCAATGCATTTTCTTAATTAAGGGAGACATAAGCTGAGAATAGTCAAATTGTCTTGGTACATATCAGAAGAAAAGCAGTCGGACCCAGATGGTCAAGGCTGACTGAATTTAGCAGGCAGGGTGTTTATGTGACAGGCAGCAGGAGCATAGGCAGAGGCTACTTTTTGATTTTAACTTGCTCTAGCATGTCCGTAAGTTTGTTATTCTACAACTGTTGTCAATTCTAATCATATAATTATGCTCTTACATTATAAGTGTTTTCAAATATAATGTATTGCTAATACACCAAAACACAGTCATTCAACAATTATTATCATGCATGCATGGTTAACAAGCTCCAATTCTGAATTATTACTCATATAGTTATTAATATAATTGGTTAGTTAACTTCATTTAAACATATATAATTACCATACTTTCTGGATATTGTGAAACTGTAATGTTTCACACATTAAAATACTGTGAATATGATCAATATTTCAAGATACTAAAGAGGTTATATAATCGAAGGTTGCAGGAAATATAAACATTAAGGATTTGCAGTATAAGAACTGTATGTTTAAGATTGTAAGAAAAAGTGTTTGCTGTCACAGATTCCTGTAAAATATTTTATTTTCTTCTGAGTTTGATATATTTTATCCAGAGCCACTCACATTCTTGAAAATGACAGCATTTCATTCTTCTTTATCACAGAAAAATACTCTTTTTCTTTACCTATTTTATCTGTTGACAGGTATCTAGTCTGTTTCTCAGATAAACAACTGCTGTAAACGTAGGTACATATGCACCACTGCAGTCTATATTTGTAATTTTTTCTGACATGTACTGGAGAGTAGTACAGTTGAATCAAATGGAAGCATATTTTTGAGGACTCCCTTTACTGATATTCATGGTGGCTGTACTTACTTACATTGCCACAAACACCAATGAGAGATTTCTTTTACTCACATCCTCACAATATATTGATTTTTTGATTTATAACTATTCTCATGGCTTAACATACTGAACATTTTCATGTAATTATAGGTCAATTGTACTTTCGTGAGCAAAGGCTGTTTAACAAAATTGTACCCTCATTGATTGCGTTGTTTCTGTCCTTGGTGTTAGGTTTTTGAGTATTTTATAGATTCTAGATCTTAATAATCTTCCAGAACTGCAGGTGGTACATATTTTCTCCGTATCAACTCTCCTCCAAATAACTTTTGTTTGTAAATGGGAAGTTTTGCACATGCAATATTAAAACCATCTTTAATTATATATTTATTTGCAGTTTTGTCACTTTACTTGAAAGTTAGTTCTTGTCCACATTTACTGTCTGGAGATTTTTTGAACATGGTAACAGGGACTTAGATTACCGAAGCGTACAGTCTGTTGGTTGAATCTTCATCCTCGCTGTGTTTCCTGGGCAGCGACACACGGATGTGATCTGGGACATTCCTTATTCCTTTGGCCCAGACAGCTTTGCTGAGCCTGGTGTCAATGAGCACATTTGGAGTCCCCATCTCCTTCATGGCAAATATCCAGATCTCCTTGAGTGACCGTGGGATGCCCTTCTTGAAGCCCACTCCATGGATATAGTTGTGAATTCCAATTGTGCCTTCTCAGGTCACCACCTCGATGATGGCAGGATGGCCCTTCTTCTTCTTGTCACCCTTCTTTGCAGGAGTCATTCTGCCAGGCCCAAGGTTAAAAGGAAGGAGGTGAAAAGTTACAAGCATCTATCCCAAAATGAATGGAACGTTTTTAGCAGTGATCAGCAACATTCATAGGAAACTCCACCTAAGGACAAATTTCCTTATCCAATTAACAGTAGCAATTTTTCATAAAATGCCACTCCACAAATCGTCTAATTGTATCTCACATTACCGTGACTGGACAGTCTCTAAGCCTTCTTCCCTCTGTGCCTTTATTCATGGCAAAGATCTAACTGGTTTATTTCCTGTTGGGTAAATGCAGATCTGTAAGTAGTTTTAAGGAGTTTAGAAAGGAAGATGGGTCACTTACTGCAATTGTCACTTAAAGAAGTTCTCTTGCCTTATTCACTCACTTTTATTCAAATGATTTGGTTTAAAAATGTGTAGATCATAGTTCAAAAACTTATAAAAGTATTGTTTGCCTAGAAAAAAATAAGTTTGAAAATGATTGTAATCACGTTTTCTTTTTGTGGAATTCACTGGAGAAGATTATCATGGGGTTCCACAAGCTATCAGGAAAGAGATTTTCACAGTATAGAGCATTAGCGTAAGTCAAAATGAAAACATGACAGAAATCCAAAGAGGGAAGGGTGCAATGACAGTCAAAATGTGGTTATATTATGAATAAAAATGTACAAAAAATATTTGAGAAAATTTACAAAGGTAAAGGACACCAAAATACTTGATAGAGAAGACAAATACAAGTTGCTTTCTAAATCTTATCAATAGATTTACACATATGTTTATTGAAACTGAGATTTTTTAATATATAAATCCAATTTTGTTTGTTTTAAAGCAACTTTCTGCCTGGCATCGGGGTGCACATGTGTAATTCCAGCACTCAGGAGGTTGAGGGAGGAAGGTCACTGCAAGTTGGAGGCCAACTTGGGATGCATAGTAAATCAGCCTTATGCAGCAGGGCACTGATTTCAAGTGAAAATGTAATTATGTTGCTGAAATTTGCATGGCACAAATAAAATGGAAGACATAAATAAATTATACTCTGACATTTGTATGTATTTAGAGACTAGAAATGGGAAACCAAGGACTTTATAATTCTTCGGAGTCACATCCTATTTAAACTACATTTTGAAATTTCAGTAGAAGTTTTACAAATAGAAGGGTCCATGAGGCAGGCAATAGGAGCTAATTTCAAAGATGTTCAGTGTCAGACAGTGTCTGAAGGCGTTACCAATGGCCACAGCATTTACTATGTCCTGTGCTATGGGCTCTGTACCCAAAGCCATGCTGCTCCCTCCCCGGGCCTCAGTTATCCCAGTCCTCCCTGTGGGAGGACTGGCAGATGTTAAAGTCTGTGGGGGAGCGATGGTGCTCAGCAAGCATTAACCTCCCTCTTCTGAAGGGAGCAACAAGCAGACTCGGCAGGGAGACAGCTGTTTGGTAACACCAGAGCTGAGCATAGCTGTGCATACAGCGGATACTGGAAATACCTTGTGATACTGAGAGTCTGGAGGAAGTAGGACTTATCACAGTGTTAAAAGCAGTTGCTCTTGCCACTTTCATGAATTCTAATGTGTAATTATAAAGCTTTAGGAATGTGCATATTAGATTCAAACAGCTTTCATTAAAGAAAAAATTTTCTGTATCCAGAAACATAATTTATTTCAGAAAAAAAGGTGTGAGAGACTGAATATATTACTATACCGAATACATAAAAGAGTATTGAAAAGCTAAAACCTGTGATAAAATTAAACAAATTTTAAAAGTTCCACAATTGTGTGTATTTAAATAAAATTTTTTTTGGTATCAGGAATCAAACTCAGGATCTTGCACTTCCCGGGCAGGCGCTTGTGAAACTGACCTATGTGCCAGGCCCTACAATTATGGTTAAAACATAAATTAACTTTAAAATAATTTTCACTGAAAAGTAAAAATCAAAAGTTATAATAAAGTCTAATCATCAATGAGAATTCTAGAAAAATAAAATATTTAACAAAATACAGAAATAGAAATGTCAAATGCGCCAGGTGTTGTGGCACACACCTTTAATCCCGGCACTCAGGAGGCTGCGATAGGAGGAGCATTGTGAATTCAAGGCCGGCTTGGGCTACAATGTGAGCACAAGGCCAGCCTGAGCTACATAGTGCGACCCTGCCCCAAAAAACCATGGCCAGAAGTTTGGCTCAGTGGCTTAAGTGCCTGTCTGGCAGGCACGAAGTTGTGAGTTCGATCCCCGTTGCTGCAAAAAGAAAAAAAAAAGTCAAATGCTTAGGAGAATAAGAATACTACACGAAATCCTCACATACATGGAACAGAAGCATAAGAGTAGAAATCATCAAAGGCACAATAGAAAACCTATCACAGTTTCTGTACCACAAAATCTGTAAAGTGAAGGAGCTCAGGAAATGACCTACTTTCTACTGACACTGAAACCCTGAGATCAGCATTAAAAGGCCATAGGTATGCTGACCTCAAAATGAGATTCATCCCAACAGCAAGCAAGGGAAGGAACAAGGAGAATATGCTGACAAGCCTCAAATGTAGCCATCTTTCTATCAATCCACTTCTTGTATTCCTTAGGAATATACTCAGAGCTGACTGAATGTAGATAATGGGGTTTAAGGAAGGGGAAACCATAGAGTAGAACACAGAGCACAGCAAGCCCCCAGTAGCAGAAGCATTTGAGACTTGCTTTAAATAAGCAACAGCACCTGCTAGCAGAAAGGTGCCCACAATTACCAGGTGGGGCGTGCAGGTAGAAAAGGCTTTGAACCATCTCTGTCGGGATGGCATCTTCAACCCAGTGGAGAAAATAAACACATAGGAGACCAAATAGGGGAATGCATAGAGGGCACCAAGGATCAAAGTGACATTGATAGCGTGATGCTCCTTAGAACAACTGATCTCTAGTAAGGAAAGGACATCACAGAATAACTGATGAATCTGGTTGGAGCCACAGAACTCCAGGCAGAATGTCCCATGATATTCTCCCTGGAGTGAAAGATCCACAAGGCCACTCCACTGAGCCAGGACACAGCCACCAACTGGACACAGCACTCTTCGCTCATGAGAGCCTCACAGTGCAGAGGGTGGCAGACGGCGACGTAGCAATCATAGGACATGGCAGTGAGGATTCCTGACCCTGCTAACAGAACCACCAGCAAGACCTGACACACACACCAAGAAAGAGATGGAGTCGGTGAGCATGATGGAGTTGAGAATAGATTTGGGGACTGTAGTGGAGACGTAACACAGGTTCGAGAAGGACAAATGCATGAGGAAGAAGTAAATGGGGGTATGGAGGTGGCAGTCAAGGTCTGTGAGGAGGATGATGGTCAGATTCTCCAGCATGGCCACCAGGTAGACCAGGGAGAAGAGGGCAACCTGCAGCCCCAGCAGCGCCCTGATGTCCGTCAGTCTCAGGATCAAGAACCCCCTCAGAAGTGTCTCACTCATCATGCTGTAAAGTTGAATCTAAAAGAAAAGTGATGAGTTAAAAACATCATACTGCAGGGATGCAAGCACATGCATTTTTGCAGCATCACAACTTTTTTTTTTGTGTGTGTGTGTATTTTTTTTTTCTGTACTGGGGCTCGAACTCCCAAACTTGCACTTGCCAGGCAGCCGTATGTGCTGCTGAGCTAAACCCCAGGTCTTGCAACACAGCTTGCTATAGTTTAATGCTGGAAGCTGCCTATAAGTCCATCATGGATGAATGGACCAAGAAAATGTGTTACACACAATGGAGTACTACTTTACCGTCTTTAAAGAAAAACAAACTTGATGCCTTCAGTAGGAAAATGGGTGAAACTTGAGACCATGTCAACTGAAGGAAATCAGAAGCAAAGCTTAGAAATTGCATTTCTTTTACATGAGAAACTGATGGTTTAAATAAAGATCAAAATAAAAGAGATAATAGGAAATGGAGGTATCTTTGTAAAAGGGAAGAAGACGAAGGGTTGAGGATGTGGTGGCGAACGGGGCATTGGAAGAACTGAGATGTGTTATGTACATATACCAACTCCTCCTCCCTGTGAATGTAATCATTATGCTCTGCAGATGTGTATGAAGAAAAACAAACATCAAAATCTATACAGCGTGTAATCTGTTACATGAGTCTCCACTCTTGAGACATGCATAGTTCAGCCTCATAAGTTAGGTAGAAAGTTTAGAAACATCAAGATATTCAACTTTTTTTCAAATCATGTATAAAACCAGGATAAGTGTAACAGTCCAATTTAAAGTTTTGTTTTTATTTATTTTTGAGATAGGGTGGTGCTATGCAGTTCAGGCTAGCCTTGAACTCACTGTGTAGCCCAGGCTGCTTTTGAACTTGCAATGATCCTCCTGTCTCAGCCTCCTGAGTGCTGAGAATACAGGTGTGTAACCTCCACACCCAGTTTAAATTTATCTTAATACAAGGAAGATGTCTCTACCAAAGGATTCTGAAAAAACGTTTGTTAATTTTTTGTATTAAGTTTTCCAGGATTGGCTGTGTAACAGTAACTGACATAGGGCATAAGGTGTCCCTTTTTATGAATCAATACAATCCTTGTTGGTGTAATTTGTGCATAGATTAGAAGTCATGTGTGAAACTTCTACTTACTACATACTGCAAAATTAAACGAGTCAATAATTTGTCCATCAGTTGGCTGAGATGTTGGAAATGGAACTGAAAGATACTTCTCTGACAGGACATTCCATAACTTTGGAAATCTAGTAGAACTTTCCTTAGAAAGAAACAAATGAGAAGACAAAATGGAAAGGAAAAAGTGAGACATTTATCGTTATAAAGTGATCTCACAATTAATTATTCATTTCCCTCCTGCAAGACATTAAGATAGTTTCTCTGGAATTCTTTGGTCTAGACATTGTTATAGCATCCACTCATTTTTTTTTTCATTTAGTGCAGTTTTTTAGCAAAGCACAGAACACTGAAAGCTATTCTTGCCATTTTGGAAAAACTGACTTCTAAATGTATAGTGGCATTGTGCATAAAGGATCAAACTCTGAGAGTAATGCAACAGTCAGAAATATTCTAGGGAGGAATCTGTCAGCACTGAGAACCAGCCCATGCTGGCACAAACACACCCAACTAGAGAAGAGAGGCTTTGCATCCTCCCATCTCATGGCCTCCTAGTTTCCCAAAGTGAGTACTAGACTTGTTCTTCCCATCAGGTCCTCCTATCCCCAGAGCCCATTGTCTTTTGCATCACTTCAGTGACCTCAACACCATTCTCAGTGCAGCCTTTCTCATCAAGTTTAGCAGGGTTTCCGTGAAAGCACAAAGGTCGTCTCCAAGCCTGTCATGCAAGCCATCCTGTTATGCACACAGTGTGTGTGCACCCTCAGGACTGTGAACCTCTGTCCCGCTGAGCTCTGACTCTGGCTGGCCCCGTGGATCCCCTTTCAAGCTGCCCTGAAGTGGTGGGAGGGCCAGAGACTCTGAGACTACATGGTCCTGGCTAGGGCCACACATCTGTCTGAGGAGTCCTGTAAGGTTAAAAGTCACTTTAGGATTAGCAGCTTAGTTCCCTGGGTCCTCAGGGTCTTTCTGCTTTGTGCATTCACAGGAGAGCACTCACAGGACAGCCTGATGTCAAACATGGTCCAGTCAGACTCCAGAGCACCTCTGTCCCTACCTGAAAATGAGCTCAGTCTTCCCATCCATCCTGCCAGGAAGGGTTTCACAGCCTTCCTGTGTAGATTTCTCAACTTCTGACCAGCTCTACTCTCTTCTCTCTCCCTGAAGTATAATCCCGAGAGGTGGAGCTGGGATGGAGAGGTGAGGTCTGACCAGAGCTGTTTCTCTCTCAAAACTGAGACATAGTTTCTATTAATAAAAAAACAAATAAAACTGAACAAAACCAAACAAAAGGAACATTTAAACTAACATCTGAACATCACCAGTACTACTTTCACAAATAAGATTATTGCTGTTTTTAATAGAAATCCTCCCACAATTGAATATCATGAATTGATTTGATGCAGAGAGCATTTATGAATGTTCAATCAAAGCAATATTTTCCATTTTCATCATACAGGAAAAATTGTTTAAAGCCACTTAATTTAAACTACTGAATAAGAGGAAAACAGTTATGTTTTAATATTGATCATAGGTGCTTATAAAAATTCAGTAGCTATATATTTAAAAGATGACATGAAAATTTATTCCATGTGCATTAGAAACAATCTCTATCCTGATGACTGACAGAATGTGAAACCTATTTTAATACTCTAATTTCACATTTACTGCTAATAATAAGAAATTAATATCAGAAAACCAAGATCAATAGATGGTAAAGGAAAAAGAGTAAAAGTTTTGCTTTGCCTTCATTTTATTTTTTAATTAATTCAGAGGACAATAACAAAAGAGAGAAGACCAAAAGGAAAGGAAAAATGAATTTTTTTTTTATTTTATTAATAATAGAAGACAAGACAGAAGAGAATCCCCCATACTTGCTACATTGCCCGCTGTAAAGTGATGCTTGGGTTGCTGACCAGAGGCCTGGCCGAATCTACAAAACAAAAGTTGGCTGATATTCCTTGGTTGCTATCAATTTAGCCAGACCTCTGAAACAGGACCCCGGAAGGCAGTCCATGTTTAGTCCTGATCGGTGCCTGTGCCGCTCGGGCCGGGCGGGGGCCCCGCGAGGAGCCCCTCTCGTTCTCCAAGGTCCTAGGTCAGGACCCCAGAAGGCAGTCCATGTTTAGTCCTGATCGGTGCCTGTGCCACTCGGGCCGGGCGGGGCGGAAAAATGAATTTTGAAAGTGCTTTTCAAAGATGAAAAGCTAAAGTTCAAATGACTGGAATATGTGAGACTGAATCAGTCATTCTACGCATGCACACACACACACACACACACACACGCACACACACACACTCACCATACTGCTCCCCAGAGCTGTGCCTTGGAAGGCAACCTAGCACTTTGCAATCATCATGTGAATAAAACCATCTCATTATTCCAAGCTTAGTGGATGTGCACATCAAATTTTTGTGACATCTAGTTATTTTCTGCAGGTGAGTTCCACTTGCTATGTTTTATAAAAATGTATATAAATTTTCGATACATGACTTTCCAGAATAAATTGTGTTATAACTTTTAGGAAAACATTAGTGATGTTATTAGGAAATGGGGTTTCTTAAAATTTATGCATGGGGTAACTGATAATCATTAAGTGAAAAAAATATGAACTTTTCATTCTTAACACCTTGGTTATCTTACATCACCTGGTGTTGGTCCTTTCCATAGCAGGTAAGATGAGGTATGGGTGAAGTAAACCATACTACAGTAAGAGAGTTCATCATCCTGGGATTCTCGGGCTCTCCTTCCTTGTGACTCACACTCTTTGTTACCTTCCTCACTGTGTACCTTCTCTCCCTCATGGGAAACATCTTCATCATCTTCATCATGCTCACAGACTCCATACTCCAGACACCCATGTACATTTTCCTAGGGAATATGTCCTTCTTAGGGATCTGGTATACCATGGCCACTGTGCCTAAGTTGTTGGTCACCTGCTTCTCCAAAATTGTTAACATCTCTGTTCGTGGATGTATTATTCAATATTACTTCTTCTCCACAGAGCCACCCAGTGCATCCTGCTGGCCGTGATGACCTATGATTGGTATGTGGCCATCTGCAGCCCTCTACGCTGCTCATTTCTCATGAATGCTCAGATCTGCCTGAAGTTTTTAACTGGGTCCTGGATTGGGGGCTTCATTGCTCCTCTCCTACCAACCATACTCATCTCTCAACTAAGCTTTTGTGACCCCCAGAAGATCAATCATTTCTTCTGTGACTCAGACCCCATTTTCAAACTCTCCTGCTCAGACACTTTTGTGGTAGAGGCCCTGTGTTACACATGTAGCTCAGTTGTGATTTTAAGTTCTTTCCTTCTCACAGTCTACTCTTATGGCAATATTGTGGCCACAGTAGTCAAGTTGTCTTCCCTAGAGGCTTGAAAGAAAGCTTTCTTCACCTGTGCCTCCCACTTGACTGTAGTCACCACCTACTATGGCACCGTTATCTTTACCTATGTCCATCCTCTGGCCAAGTACAAATTCACCATTGGTAAAGTGGTCTCTGTATTCTACTGTGTGGTCACCCCACTGGTCAACCCTTTAATATACACCCTAAGAAACAAGGAAGTGAAGAAAGCTTTCAGAAAAGGTCTAGTAGGAAAGACATTTTTGTTCACTAGAGTGACTAAGAAGTTTGAGATATGAACAAAATTGTACAATGTAGATTGATTGCCAAAATATCATGCATAAGTGGTAAGTATTGGAAATTATATTGTGAATTTGCCATGATTTAAAATTTTTGCATTTACCTAAATTTAAATTTTGTTTTGAATTCTACCAAAGGACTCTTCTTGTTGCTCTGTATTGTACGAATTAATAGCGTGCAGTGTCACAATGAGAAAGATTAATACCATAAGTTTGCTACACAGGAGACATTTACAAGTGAAAGATACTGGTGAAGTCTCACATACCTCAGTTGAGTACTTTTATAACATGTATGGCACAGACAATGTGAGCCAAAAACCTTTCCAATGGTACCATTTTATGTAAAGCTAAGCATTTACACCTGAAAAGCACATTCACCCATTAATTATCAAATATGTATAATGAGCCAGTCACTGCTCCCATTCACTGATGTAGTCATTAATATAAAAATAGCTAATTATTTAATTAGAAAAATGTTACATCGTAAGGATCTTTTTTTACATAACATCAAACTATTACTAAAGTAGTTGAATTTAAAAAGAGTAACATGATTGAAAAATGAAGAAAGGATATATCTGAGAGGTGAACACTATAAGAATGGTTCCATTTATCATAAAAATGTACGTGTTAACATTCTTGGATTCCTATAGGATCCAAACACACATGTAATTAATCAAAAAGTAATTTGATTCGTAATGAAAGGCAGGGAAACAAAACATAACGCTCTTGCTCTGTCACTCTTGTATGTGCATGAAGAAGCTCTACGGTCTGTATCAATCTAGTGTTGTTCACCAGAGCTGGGAGAATGAGTCCCTGCCTGGCTTCAGGAGGATGTGCGCTGCTCTCCAATGCTCTTCCTTCAGGGCGCGACCAGAGGAAGAGCAGAGTCAGCATCTCCGGAAGAAGCGAAATCGCACTCCGGACTCTGAGGGAGGATGTGCGCTCTGCCGGGGTCGCCAGCTGATGTGTTCAGCAGATCAGGTCCTGACGGCCACTCTCTTCAGCAACTAAGGTTGTTGTACAAGATCTCTCTAATGATCAGAGAATTAATAAAATGAACAGTTTGCTGCAAAAGCCAGTGTTAAAAATGTCTCTTGGCTTAACCTAAATCTCAATTATTTTGGCATTCCTAAAACACAGGACACTATATCTTGAATAATGTCTTAACTTTTACTTGGGGTCATGCTTCTCAATTATTTTTGAAAATGTATTAGTGCCTGTGCCCATTGTTTGGGTGTACTAGTGCGTGCTTTTAATAACCTCTGATTGTTTCCCAGTTACCACCAACTACTTCTCCTCTCTCCCTCTGGTGCCCTTCCTGGTTGCTCATGGTGATTTCCTACTTTCTTGCCTTCTCAGCCCTTTTTTTCTCTAATTTTAGATTCTGCGTATGAGAAAATATATGTGTTATTTCGGTTTCTTTGGAGTTTCTCTTAGTTTTCTATGCATGATTTTCTTCAGCTCATCTATTTTCTACCAAATGACAGGATTTAATTCTTTTAGTGGCTGAAAAATTCCATTGTGTGCCTAACGCTATTTTTCTTCTCTCACTGATTTTTGAATAGGCATCTTGGCTGTTTCCACAGCTTAGCTACTGTTCCACTGCGATCACCATAGGTGCACGTGGCACTATAGAATGCAACTTTAATTCTTTCTAGTTATACTAAGGAGCAATACTGCTATAACAAATTGTACCATTATTTCTAGTATTTTAGAAGTATCCCTACTTACATAGTGGATGTACTAATTTACATTCTCTCCAATATGTAGAAAGTTTATATATATATATATATATATATATATATATATATATATATATATTTACTAAGATATGTTGCTTTCTGTATTATTGATTATAACTATTTGGAGTGCAGTGATCTCAAATTTCAATGTAGCTTTATTATGCCTTTTCAGAATAGCTAAGGATTTTGAGCATGTTT
>RJWM01039958.1:0-15779 GCA_004363535.1 Dasyprocta punctata
GATTTTCATATAAAAATTCACTCTTTAAAGAAGTATTTTTCCTATTGGACATTTTAGTACAATCTCTTTACATTTTGGTACAGATTATATTTCCTCCTTTACACATTTTATAGAATTTGAGCAAAGAAATTCTGAAGAAAGACAAGGATTAGAATATGTATGTGTGTAAACAATACTAAAGACACAATTCAGTCTTTTCTCTGATGTTCAATTGAATATTGATATAAAACAAGAGTTGAGTCAGGATTGGATATTTAAAACTCATGGAGGTGGAGTTGAATTTCTTCACACAATTCTTTTCTTTTATTAGGACATGTTTGCACTATGTCAAGTTTATGTTCATCTTAGGGTATAGGTATATGCATATAACAGAACCCAATTCTTTTTAGCAGTTTCAACTCCACATACTTCATTCCTCATATGTCATTTTTAAAATGTCCTTTATGATTTTTAGATCAAATTACCCACAATTACCTTGTTGCAAAGAAAATAGATTTGGATTACCAAGGGAGATGTTTAAACACTCATCTTCTATGTTGGTGTCTTAGACTGATGTCTCCCTTTTTGAATCAAAAAGCACAAATAAGTATATTTTTAGCATTTAGAAATTTCAAAGATCCCTTCAAGATCCCTTGGTTTTGAGCTTGCAAGAGGAATTTTATGCATTTACACTGACATCTCCTATAAGGAGGCCAGCTTATCTTTTCAAAATCTAAGTGTTTTTTATTTGTTTGTTTGTTTGTTTTTGGGTTTTTTTGGTGCCAGGGATCAAACTCACCACCTTGCGCTTGCCACTGAGCTAAATTCCTGGCCCTCTTTTTAAAATCGAAACAGGTACGCTACTGTACATTTTTTTCTGCATCCATAGTTCCTTTCCCTGTCACAGATTTTTAGGACCACTGCTCCCTGCAAAAAGTGAACCTTCACTGCTGAAGACAGCAGAAAAACTCATTAGCATGTGCCCAGCAAGAAAAAAACCTGACACTCACACCGCTCTGTAATAGATGAAACAAAATGTCTTTTTTTCCCTCTTTTCCCAATTGGTTTACAAAATAGCATTCAAGTAAGTGTTTATAATGGAATTCAGAAAAAAATACAGTTTCAGGCAAAGGATTTAGCTCAGAGGCATAAGCACCTGCCTGGCAAGTGCAAGGTCGTAAGTTTGATCCCCAATACTGAAAAAAAAAGACAAAAAGAAAGAAAGGAAGGAAGGAAGGAAAGGAAGGAAGGAAGGAAGGAAGGAAGGAAGGAAGGAAGGAAGGAAGGAAGGAAGGAAGAAATACAGTTTCAGGTAATATATTTGGAAGCAGAAATCTAAGGTTAATGGTTTGTAATATAATAGAAATTAGACAAAGCATTTGAATTTTAGGAAACAACCTTTTAATGGTTGAAACCAGTCCTTCCAAAGTGACTACGAAAGCAAGAAATATTGTAACACATACACGTCGATGCACATCCTAGTCCTTGTAACATCCCATCCGCTAATTCCCTTATCAACATTTACATCTCCTTGTAATACTAGAACAGAAGTCACAGGTTGCCAGGCGTCAGTTGCAACTGAGTAGAAAGACCAAAATCTACTCAGACTTCCAGAAGAGCTAAACAACATGGAAAGTAGGAAAGTCTTTACAACATGAAGAGCTGAAGCTAACTAAAGACATTGTCCATTTGCATGAGTGACAAAAAATATAAGACCACTGTCATGATGTAAAAAGTAGTCACGTTGTCTACTGTTGCTGCACAAAGGGTTCAGCTGAGAAAGAAACTGAAATGATGCAACACGAATGGCTCACAGGCTACCATGTATCTTCCGTTATTAAACATCTCTCAGCACTGGTGCTCATGCAAGGTAATGTAGTGCCTGCCCTGGGGTCTGTCGGCTGTGACTGAACAGGGACAGTCCAAGCATGACATCGTTGCCCTTTGATGAGGGAAGTAGGAGTTGGAGAACCAGGGTTTGTCCAGAATGTTCATTCTTCTACTGAATTTGCCACCACAGAGCAAATCCGTGAAACAGAACCAAATAAAACAACTGGTTCATGCTAGAAACTGAAAGCAACTCAACTGTTTGAAGAGCATTGGTTTTTGTCCAAAGTACAGATTTTAATGACATCTTAATCCTTTTAAAATGTGCTGCAGCTTAGTGCAAAATATATAGAGTGCCACCATTTCTTTTACTAAAAGAAAGGATGTGTTTTGTAAAAATAAAGCATATTAAATCTCCACATCATAGATCAATACTACCAAAGGTCTTGACAGAGCTGGTACACAAATGTAGACTTGTTGACTACCTGTAAAGTAAAAGAACTGATATTATTCAGCAGAAAGCAATGGATTAATAAGATATAAGTTGAATATTATTTATCCAAGATAAGAGATTCCCATTACGCAGCCTAACTTCCTAACGGGAGAGTTCCATGATGCACTTCGCCCACAGGACATGTTCTCTTCCAAGAGGTGGGGACACACAGCAGGCTGCTTCCAGACCAGCAAGGGGCGAGATTAAATCTGCGCCTCACACCCGAAGACCACCTTCCACGCAGAGGGATGCGTGTCCCCACCTTCAGCAAGACCACTGGTGTATGCGTTTTGCAGTACAGAGGGTGAAAAGCCCACTTTGGTTGACCACCTTGTACTACATTTCATCCTGTGCACCTAGCTCCTTACTTTTGTCAGCTGTTCACAAAATGTTCCCAGATATGTAACTTCTGGAGCATTCAAAACTGAAGTTTCAGGAAAAATGTATCACCTATAATTCTAACTCTAGCAAACCAGGCAAATGGTAAAGAAGAGTTTTACAGAGGCAGTAATTTCCCTTATAACTGTAAATGTAACAGCAAAAGTAATGTGTTCGTTGATGAAGACAGACTAGCTACTCCCAGTTCCTATATAATTTAACCATATGTGGGGACGAACGATTTGACACTCAGGGGTCCTTACGCAGCGAGGACGCTCAACGCGCAAGCTTAGCACAGGACGTGGAGGGGGAAACACGGGGTTTGGACATGACACAGCCAGCACCTCCACATGCAGCCTTCCTGTTTTATACTCATGTTACCTTAATTCACTTCCACACTTGACTCAAATGTACATGTTATATTGATCTCCATCTTTTATTGGACTTTTTTATTCTTTTTGTTTCCCTCAATCCACTTAAATTTCCACAACATTTAATTTTATGTGTTTCCCTTGTCAGTGATATAAATCATCTGTATGTGATTTTTTTAAAAGTAGACATAAATCAGCAAGAAATGAATGAGACAAAAGTTGTCTTTGTGCTAATTTTGCAGGGGTCACAGTGACATCCTTCTCCCCTCTCCTCCCAGAGTTGCAGATGCGTTTTACTAATCTGATCTTTACAGACATCGTTTACTCAGTCAGCCTTCATTTAAATTCATATTAAAAACTTCAAATATTGGAGGACACATTAAGAAATAATAATTGGCTAGCCATGTCCAGAAATATGGATGACATTCCAGCATATATATAATGTGCAACTTTGGTATGATTAGGGATACACCAAGATTAGCTAAGCAGTGTCCCCTTCTGGGGTGCACTTACTCACTTCAGTCTCTGCGTTCTGCACGCACAGTAAGAGATCATGAAGGCGAGGAACATCAATACCCCGACAGTGAGCAGGGCGATTTCCACCAGGCCAAGCAGTTTTACTTTCCCGGTCACTTGTTTCCGGAACATTTCTGCTTTCTCATCACCAATAGTACCAGTCTGTAATCCAACGAATAATTAAAATTACTTAGGTAGATGAGTGAAACAAAATGCTCAAACCCTGTATCTATTGTCCTTAATAGAGCAGAGGTGTTAGTTCTTTGTGTCCAAAAGATAACTCCATGGAATCCCTTCAGCATTTCAAAGGAAACTTGCCAAATACCGAACTCGAGTAATAATCAACTCCCTTTAAACATGCTGGGTAATACTCTTCAATGTACTTTAGCTCATTTTATTTTCAGAACTGTGTCTCTGAAATATTTCACAATTTTCCAAAAATTGTTTCTCTGTGGCAGGAAAATTGCAGAAGTGAACAATTCCACTTGCTCTACAACTTTATGTGATGCAGTTTTTCATCCCATAATTGATCAATACAGTGGTTTACACACAAAAACAATAGCTCATGAGGTAATGAGATAGCTGCCTCTACCAGGTCTGAGTAGATCTTTAAAAACATTGTTGGCTTTATCAGCACTAATCTATTCAGAGAGTCTCAATAATTTTCTTGGAGTTACATGCATATATATCTCTTTCCTAAAACAAGTAATATGACAAGAAATCTATGTAGTAGATACATTTTAATGTAATTTGAAAGTGCTTTTTTCTTTTGAAAAGAAAAAAACCAGAAAACTGACCAATGTTTCTATTTGATTTTCTCAAACAGATATAATCAGTAACGTGTATGCTCATTCACATCAGCTATGGCAATGCACACAAATTCAAACACCAAATACACATGTAATTTTGAAACATTACAACTTCTGTATAAGAGTTGACTTTTTGATACATTAAAATACTAACCTCATTAAGCCACAAGATGGGCACAATGTAAGACCTCTTCAGGGACTTTAATGCTCTGTAATATGCATTGAAAATAATTATGAAAATGTGTACCAGTATATTCATAAAGATTTGACAAGCATTTTAGTAACTATTAGGATAGATAACTTTTCAGAAAATAGTTGCTCTTGTTCTTGATTTTGTTCTCTAATAAATCATTTAAATTTTAATCTATCTTTCAGACTTTTCACTCACAAATCCTTTTAACTCAAATGTCTAATTGTATTGCAGTTTTTCCTAAACACACATTTTTCTTTCAACAAGTTCTACTGGGGAGAGTAAAATATGAGCTAAATATTACTGCAGCAGAGATAATTGGATGTCTAGCAAACTGGGAGCACCCTAAAACTGAATTAAAAGCATTCCAAAATATGAAATAAATGTAAAACTTCAAAAAACATTAAGATTGTCAATTACAAATGGAAATTATCAAAAACATTTAATAGTTACTGTGTAATGACATGAAGCTGAAGAGAACATGACATTTGATATTCTTTTTGCCTTCTTATTTATTCACATTTTTATAAGCTAATAAAAATTATAACAGGATAATGTTACAAAACAGACTTACTCAATTTTTTTTGCTGGCTTGACCAGTATATTGACCTGCAGCCGTTTTGCAAATTGTAAAGTGAATCCAGTTATCTAAAAAAGAACAAGCTAAAAGAATTACCAATGTTATTTTAACAAATATATGTATAATATTCAAAACTCACTTTGGCTATGTCAGCAGAAAAGTTATTAAGAAGAATTAACCTGAAAGAGGACCATTGGAAGGTTGTAGAAATTAATTTAGCATGTCAAATATTCCACACATTGAATCATTTTCTGTATCTTTGTGTCTAGACACACAATTTCTTGGGCCAATGTAACATAAAGAGTCAAGTTTTGTGATATTTACCTAAAATTAGTTTGAGAAAAATCAGTAACAGCAGCAGTAACAAAATGAACTTACTTAAAGTTAACTACTAAATTATGTGTGATCAACTGTAAAATTGTATTATTTATTTATTTATTTATTTATTTATTTATTTTTAGCAGGAATTGAGCTCAAGACTTAATGCTTACAAGGCAGGCTCTGTGCCACTGAGCTATATCCCCAGCCCCAGCCACATGTTTAGTCAGAATTCATGTATTAGTCTTATTGGAAGACTATTTCTCCTTATTATTGTTTAAACAAAAAGGCAGGTCTCTAAATTCTAGAATTAAATTTTCTTTATGATTCTAAGGATTGAACCCAGAGCCTCAGATACGCTAGGCAAGCACCTCGACCAGGAGCTACACACCCCGCCCTCTGTTATCTTTTGAAAAGGAGAATACATAAAGATGAAAACTGTCGTATTATAGCAATTGTCATAGTTTTTCTTGACACTAAATACACTAGATGTCACCCCAAATTTGTATATACTCATAAAATCTTTCAATTCCTCATAGCATGTAAAGTTCCCCTCATAGAAATACCTGCGGTTAACTGCAATACAAGCAAAAACAGTAATATATATAACTCAGTGTAAGCCAATTAGACTCACTTTTATTACTAGATTCCACATCAATGTTTCATTAAAAAAGCTGATGAAGTTCTATGTGCTTCAACTAAAATTGAATTTTCTAGACATTTATACATCATGACAGGAAGAAAACAATTTAACTGTCACTGACATAAAATTTTAGTAATTTATTAAGAATAGAGATTCAAAAATATGATTAATAAGTGACAAGATTAGTTTAAATTTGATTTTTGAAGAGCAGTATAAAGTCAATCAGAGCAGTGACAGAGCTGCTTACAGGTTCAACGTCCAGGTAGGTCCTGTGCTCTTCCTCAGTTGGGTGTAAGCCTTCGATGGCTTCCGAAATATCAGGGCTCGCGTGCAGAAAATGCGGAAGTGAAATATACACAGGTTTGCCTGAAAACAAGTTTTCAGAGTCAATTGGAAATGGCAATTTTGTCTTTCACAAATCACTCAAAAATATTTCCTTAAAAAACTTTTTAGATTAGATTTAGAGTTTAGTTTGAATAATTATAGTAGGTCCCTAATGTACAAACAAAACATAAAATTCTATCATCCTACTAACCAGTCAGTTGTTGTCTGTTTCTTATTCCTTCGGTGTTAGTTTCTACAGCAACTTGAGATACATACATGTACATACATACATATTCATTCATTTATTCATTCATTCATATTTCTGGCACTGTATGTCTATGGACTGATAATTATAAGTATTTTCATCTTTTTTCATGCACCCCCACTAGAGTAAAGGGAATATTGGTAAAATAAGACAGGCTGAGCAGTATGCATTTGTCAATTCTGCTGCAGAGACAAACTGAAGATATTTACTTTTATTTGTCTTTTTTTTGTTGTTGTTGCCAAAACAAAAGTTAGAGCAATGGCCCATGAATAGTTTAGGGCCCCCAGAGTATTCTGGAGGTGCTCACCCTCCCCAGCCCCTGGAAGAAGGACAGTGGCTCAGAGTCATGTTGCTGCGATTGCCCACTAATAACTGTTTCCCAACACTGAAACACAAGGGAAGCCTCAAAAGTCCTTTAAAGTCAACACCAAAATTTCCTGCCATAAACGCTTTGCCATCATTGCTTTAATTTTAAACTTTGGGTAGAAAGAGACTCTGAGTACAGATTACAATTTAGGGAGTATTTCACATTATGTCATAAACCATGACAGTGACCATCCTTACACACCTTGCTTGCACTTGCTAATGTCTAGCACACCATACGATGTACAATTGTTTGAGATAATTTTTTCTGTACAGAAACATTCGTTTTCTGGATTTTCAAATGGAGATGCAAAGGCCTTGGCTGGAAGAATAAATCTGTACACAGGGATTCCTTTCAGGTCAACTTCAGACTCAAATATAGCATAAATTGACCTAAACAGACAAAAAAAAAAAAAAAGAGAACTTGTTTTAGAATTTATAATGATTATTTAATTCTTAGGGAAAAAAAAAGTTTTTGTAATGTTTTAAGACTTGCCAGAACTCAGTATCTGGGTATGAAATATTCTTACCTTTGTTTTCAAAAACTTCAAAGGGCAAGCTTTCCTTGTGACCTGCCATGGAGTATTTATACCAAAGATCTTTATTCCAGTACATTTCCCTTGCAGATTAAATATTTATGTGACTTACATCAAGTTATTTACTTGTATGCAGTTTAAATGAAAAAGTTTGTCTTCCAGGACTTCTCAGTCAAGGGAAAGCCCCCCACTTGCCAGAGGCGGGTACATGTGTGTGCGTGGCGTGTGCCTGTTTACGTCCCCCACTGACCAGGTGTGTGTGTGACCGAGGCACTGTGCCCAAGCTCAGTACATGTTTGCCTTGGTCTCCAGATAAGAGCAGTGTTACTTCACAGAGGCTTATCAATTTTGCAGATAAGGAAAAGATTCAGAGAAACTAAGTGTTTACCCACAATCCCACAGTCTTTAGGGATAGGACTGGGGTTCAAAGGTAGCAGCATGTGCCCCAGGACTGGCGGGGCCCCCCAGTCTAGACAGATGCCAAAGGGGCTGCAGAGGATATGTCTCAGCTCAGTTCTGAGCCAGCTGCTGTCTTCTCTGGTCATGGCCAGTGTGATGGGGCATGAGGAGAAGTGGCCGGCTGTCCTTTGGAAGGGCAAGGAAAATGGTTTGAGTTGCAAAAAGTTGAAGTCTGCAGAGGGGTGTTTTGAGAAGATTTAAACACTCTGAATTCCATATTGATGCATTTACTTTGAGGAAATCGAGAAAAGCATTTCCTAAGTATATTTTATTTTCTCAAATAGCACGATTATTTCATAAGGGTTTCCCGGTCTTTGTTCTATCGAAGTTATGACGCTGGTGTCAATGTCTCACCTGCAAATGTCAGAGGAGAAGAATCGCAACACCCGAGACTTCTCAACGAAAGGCGGAAAGGAGGCCGCGTCTGTGTAAAAATCGAGCCGTTGGCAAGAAATTAGATGTAACACGCATGCTAGAAACTTCTAGAGCTCTCTCTCCCAGCTTCGTGAATAGAAATGCAACACAAACCATCTATGCAAATAACTTAAAAATCATCCACTATTACAGTTATTTTTAAAAAGTAGAGAGACAGGTATATTTAACTCAATATACTCAAAAAACTACCACTTTAACATGCAATCAATCAAAGTAAGGCGTTTCACATTTTCAAAATTCAGTGCATTTGTTTATGTACAGCACATTTCAGTCATGCTGGCCACATTTCCAGTGAGTGCCCTGTACACCGCATGGGGCTAGATGCTGTCATGTTCGACAAACCTGCATACAACACATTCACTGGTACCAAACAAAAAGTGGTATGGTCAGACGGTAAAGCTGTGATTACGTGTTTTGAAAGTGGCCCACCCTTCAGTGATTGGCACTTTTCTTACCATGGAGTTGATTTAGAACAGCTAAATGTGTATCAACATTGTCTTACTTTAAGGGTGATTCTTTCATCTGTACTAAAGGCTGATTAATATTTTTGAAACAATTTATTAAAGTTCTGTCACTAAACAGAATTTTCTGTAAATGTTTTGGAAACATGCATCAAATGGAAAGAGGCATTTACTGAGTTTGATCCTGGCATTGAGGGAGCTGAATATTAAATTTGAGTTTAATCTCTTCATATTGGTCCCTAAATAGGTACATCCTCCCTAATATCATAACAACTAAAGGAAAATACACTTAAAATCATTATCAAAAACAGCATTGAAAATAAAATTATGTCATTGTAATATCCAACAAATGTCATGATCAATGACTTCTAAGATCATTGATAATATCAAAGGTTTCTTTTTTTTACAAAAGACACACTTGAAATGTGCACTAATATTTTCATTTTACATCTTCTTACACTTATTAAAGGAAGTAGAAAATGTACTTCAACACACAATGTAATCTTCCTGTTTCATGAGACCTTTTTCCTGGACCTGTTACCCAGAGTCCAACAGGGGTCATCCCTTGTTCTATCCAACCTGCGTCTATTCCTATTTATTCTACTTCTAATGTCCTCTTACCTAGTTTTAACTTCATGTCTGATGTTCATGTATGTATAACATTGTCACTAATGAATCTCCTAACCTCTACCTCCTTTTTATTTTTTTTTTTTTTGTGGCACCGGGGATTGAACTCACAACCTCACACATGCCAGGGCAGGCGCTTAAGCCACTGAGCCAAACTCCCAGCCCTGTTTTTTTTTTTTTTTTTAACTAAACCTGGGCAGAATGTTTAATGATGTTTTTTCCTTCAACTCACAAAAAATTCCTTATCATTTACAATGCATTTCTCTTCTCTTTCTGAGGTCTTAACTGCATGTAACCATGTTAGTGTTTGTGGTATTAAGGCATTTGTCAATTTATTTGCAGAAATGCTCACAGAAAGCATTACTTTCATGGCTCAGAACTCTACAGAGCAAACTCCCCAGTGTTTTTACTGGAATCGCCCCCCTACAAGACAGCAATAAAACTAAACAAACACATAAAACCTAATCATGCCTGAGGAACACTGAACATCCCTGTCTCCTGTTCTTTAACTTTCTCCATCTTCATTATACTGTGTGTGTGTAGAGTGACCCCTCGCCTACTTTGTAAACATTACACTTGTGCTTCACAGCAATTGAAAACTCACCTCTGATTTTAATGACTTCATGGTATTTGATTTCCACTGCTTTTAAACATCTTAATTCTTAAAGTAATAGACATGTATGTGCTTACTTTTCTTCAAGAAAAATAACAAACCAGATCTAACCATACCACCTACATGAAAGATTTTAGTTCATTTTGCCCCAGTTGTATTTCAGAACACTCATTTTCCAGCATACTTTCATGGTTATTAGACAACCAACCACGGTGAGCATTTTTTCTTTCCTCTCTCATTTTGACATTTTGTCTAAAATCGATGGTTCTGCTATGCAGTCTCACTGAGCCGGTCTCCGCTTTGAATCTCACTTAAAAGTGTGTTTTCCTTTTTGTAATTCTGTTGATTTTTTTCAATTCTAAGTTATTTATGTAGCATTTTTAAAAGATCTGAATACTAAGTATGTTTCTTTACTTTTGTTAACCACTTATTTCTGTAACCAGGATGGTAGTTTATTACGGTTTTTACAAAGCAAAGGTTTCCTTAACTCAGGAAGAGTTAATCCCTGACAGTTAACCTTGAGAAATCCCATTGTATTATCAAGACATTTACTAAGCCTACATAAAAATAGAGACTGAATTATTTTGTAGCAATTTAAAAACCATAAACATATATTCAGGCTTCCAAATACTATAGGTTTGGTGGTTTTGCGGGCAAAGGTGAGTTGCTGCAGTGTGATTATTATTACAGAAGTCCTTACCTGTCCCATTAACCATGTCACAGTAACTTTGCCAATAAGAGAGGTTCCTGGGGAATAAAGAGAAAGATGAACAAACATTTTCATTTCAAAAGCGCCTTTCTCACATTAATTTTTCTACTGTGACTCATTTCTTCTGCTATCATAATGGTGATTAGATGTGACAAATGATAAGCTTAAAACAAGTTCTAACTCATCCAACCTATATTATGTTTTAGCCTTTTGACTTACTGTAATACACTAAGTACCTAATACCATTAAATGGTTAGGTCATAAAATAAAAGCTACTAAAGGATAATTTTATGACAAACAACTTGGAACAGATGCAGTTCTGAAAGAAAAAAATTGAGAAACACTTATCAGAAATGTCGATATCTAATTGGAGCATTTTTCCCTCTCCAGTGAGAGCAATGGTTCTTGGGTATTATATTGAGTGTTCATACTTAGTAGGAGGAAAGTATTAAGTGAGATCCTGACCTAAACTCAGTATAAAGAGAAGGAACAATAAGAAGAATGAAAGAGAAGGTGCTGAGATTCGTAGAATTTAAAACATAGAAATATTTAATTTATGTCCATTTAACTTTTGCATGGACTGGCATTAAAGCACAGAGTTTGTTAGTTTATGCTTTAGTATCTAAATAGATGTACACATTCATCCCCCTCTCCATACATATGTACTGCCATGTATGATCAGATACGTGCTGAATGATTAAAAATTTTTAAATCACAGAAAAACACACATTGCTGTTAATCCCTCTCATCATACTCTTCGCTACTTCAATCACCCTTACCCCATTGTTGTTGCTACTTTCCGAAGTGGTTCTGGAAGTTCTCTGGTATTTTTATGATGAAAAATACACTGAATGCCTCTGCCAAGTGCCACCCAGTGGAAAGGCAGCCTCACCAAACATGACCATCGCTCTCATTCGGCTTGTTCCCTGGATCGGGCACCGTGTGATTTCTGACTCCTTCCCAGATTCATAATGCCCAAGAAACGTAAATGTTGTCAATCGATTCAGGACATCGAGGCAGCCAGGACAGCATAACTAAAGACACTTATGAAAGAGGACTCCAGAACTGCTTCAGAAAGTGGTAAGCATAATGGGATAAGTGTGTTTAAAATGAGAGGCAGTTGGTTCAGGGGCTTCGTGATAATTTGTCTTTTATTATAATAAATTTTTCAAAAATTTAAATATTCGCTGTATTTTGTGATCACATCTTGTATTTGGAAGTGATAAAAAGCAGTAGTAGTAATAATTTCCCTGCATCTCCAGACACTTTTAAGTGATAAAAACTGTTTTCCTTACTCCTAACATATTATCTAATGAGATACCAACACAAGATGTCACATCAGTCTTAAGCAGAATACACTGCTAATCAGGCTTGGTACTGTTATGAGGAGTCAAATCAATCTTGTTATAAAGTGATACATAATTCTTAATATAATGAGAAATATTTAACAGCTATCCTCCAAGCCAATCCATTATCATGATATTGAAATGGCCATTGTTCTTTAATATATAGTGCTGTGATTTTCCTGGAAACAGATGCTGAGAAGCCTTTGCTTTTCTTATTCAACTTTGCTAGGAAATCTTCATTAGAAGGAGCATTTAGTAACTATTTAACTGTCAGTTGGCATTATTAGGGCCTCAGTGTGAGGCAGTAGTTGCATTAATAAAAAATTTTAATCTCTTTCAGTTTTGATGCCTCTACCCTGTTGGGAAATAGCTAGTCAAAAGGACAAGAGTTTCTCCCCTGATATTTATTAGGGCTCTTCCTACTTAAACATTGATAATTTATGAATCTGTCGGATCACCAGGCAGTGACGGCTTTATGACATTATTTTGTTCCCCTACTCCCAAAGGTGGCGTTTTCAAATTCTTCTCATTTTCACGATGAGTCCACTATCATGCTGGCTGTGACAGTGAGACAGAGACGGTCCTTGTGCGTTTCTCTGCGGAAGGGAAGCTGGACCCGAAGGCAAAGCAAAATCGACCTAGGACCCATGCTCAGGGGCACAGGCTGTGTGCCTGAGCTTGCCCGCTCTCGCTGTGGAGGGGTCGGGCCATGCAGGGCAGACAGTCCTGGCCTGCTCACCCCAGCTCTGCCCTGCAGACCGGCACCTGCACCCCACCAGCCGGTAAGGGCTACCCTGCCTGGAGCGCCTGCGGGCCCGCTTTACCCGGATACTTACCTTTTACCTTTGTACGTGTCGATTATGGCCACTTTGCTTATGTCATCTTTTCCAGTGAATACTTTATAAACTCCATCTGCAGTATTGTTGTACTGGAAAGAGAAACACAAAAAATTACTCGTAGGGTAAGTCGTTTTCTAAGTTATAACAAACACTCGCTATTCATAATTTTATATCAACTGAAATATATAGTGCCATAAGAGTTTTTTAAGGACAGGGCTTTCAGTTTTTTAAAGGATAAAACGTAAAAATTACCCGAAAACAAGTGTTAGATGCTGAGACAAAGTAAATTAAGCATCAAGGTTGAAGTGACCCAAATTTCCACACTATCATAATAAACCAGTGAGGTCACTGCTCTGCCCTCCCCTGTCATGGCAAGGCGAGATCGCGTGGTCAACCTGCGGCAGCGAGGATGACTGCCAGAGGTTTTCTACCTGTTAGGATCTTTGATCAGTGGACACTAAGCTCATAAGAAAGTAGGCACACAAAGCTAAATACGCAGCCAAAGGAAGCCTTCAAATTATTGAATCTCTTATCCCTTGAGACTTTCTGTATTAATGTTTAATTGCTGTGTAACTTTGTACTATCTATAAATAAACGAATAAAGTACCGAACATTATAACAAGCAGTCACATAGCACAACATCACTTTTCCCTATCGTTAATTCAAAGCACGGAGCTTTAGCTAGGCCCACCATCTCGAGCACACTGTGTCCTTGACGTAAGTGGTATTTCACCACCGTGGTGGACCAGTGTAAGTTCTTAATCTCAAACCTCATCCAAACATGGCTTGCTGACTTACTGGTCCATTGAAATGTGCTAACTTTCTTCACAGATAATTTGCAAGTGGCATAGAGAAGGTGAAATGATCAGATAAATACAACTAACACAAAAAATACAGCACTGAAGTGAAAGAGAAACCATGATTGAAAACAATGTTCAGAGATTTACAGAGTGACAATCTAATTTTAGACACACCATATATTTTAAGAGTAGAAATAGGATGGTTTTCAATTAAAGCTACAGTAATTTAGTTAAACTAATTAGGTACTTTTTCCTACTAGGAAAACTGAAATGACATGACCTAGAGACTTTAAAATTTTAGGATATATAATTTCAGATCAGAGACAGGGCTTATATTCTAAATTATAAAACTATGCTTGCCATTGGCTTTGTGTTTATCTAATTAAAATATAACAACATGGCGATCTGCATTAGGCACTCACTGGGTAAAACACGCCAACGGTGGTGGGAATAGGGTACGGCACCAAGCTCAAGAATGGATCATGGTAGCCCCACAGCAGTTCTCTCAGAGTTCTGGTTTGAAACATAGAAGACTTGGACTTTTTGATCATCGAATTGAGCAACGACTGAACGAAGGTGTTGGTGTAGATGTGAGCGGCGCCCTGCGAGAGAAAGGACTGTCTAAGACACCACCACAGTGTCTGATTTCAACAAGCATAAATGGATTAAGCACAAGAATTTGGTTTAATGAAAGATTTTGGAACTGGTTAATACTGCTATCAAATCGCACCTAGGATGCAAGTATAATTAACAGAACCACAGGGTAATGACATCTCTCTGCCAGCCATGTCCACACTCTTTGTTAGCTGGATCATTTAATGATGCACAGAAAGCAACTTCTAAGTGACAGCTATGATTTTCTCATTGTTCCTAAAGACCATAACCCCATTCAGAACAACAATATGGAAAATATGTTCAGGCGAATTGTCATCTAACAAATGTAATAATAATGCCCGCCAATCAGGACAGGTGAGCTCCACAGTGTTTAGGGCTGTGCTGTCTTCCACTCACTGCCACAGCCAGGTTGAGGACTGTGAATGTGTCATTCTCTGTCCCCGCGGACATGGAAGGCACGAAGATGGCCTCGTTGGGCTGCACAAAAGAGACCGTGTTGGTCTCGGGGTCCTGAGTCACGTTCTCCTTGGCCAGATAGCGAACCCTGAAAAAACAGAAATTAGCAAAATTCAGAAAAACTGTCTCATGTGAACATTTGATTTTAAATGCCATTCAGTCGTTCACATGATTTGAATACATAGACGATGTCAGAAGCGGGGCTAGGCATGGGGCTGATGTGACACGTTAGCCAGGCAGGGCCTCCAGCACATTCTACAGAAGGCTCCCACGGCTGGCAGACAGGAAGCTGGCAGGGCAGAGGAGAGCTGCGCAGAGTGGGCCCCTGCTCACAGAACCTACTGCAAAAGCCAGCAGACACAACTCTGGACTTGGACTGGTCATAGAGGAGTGAGGGTGACATTCATTTTGGAAGCAAGTATCTATAAATGGTGTAAAAACCAAGCACAAGTTCACTTAGGAAAGAAGGACAAGAAATAGCATCTAAAAAAAAAAAGCAAGAACATGGAGTATTGGGGGAAACGTAAACACTTGAGTGTGAGTGGTAAGACAGAACAAAAAGCACGCTGGGAAATGAAATCACTGAAAGAGCCAAATTTCAAACATGAGAGGATACTCAGGCACAGGGCAGCCTCAGGCCTGAGGGCACGAGGAGGCGGGACAGGACTGAGGATCTCTTCTGAACCAGAGCTCTCCAAGCACATGGGCTCCAGAGCGGCCTCCTCTAAACACACACGCATACCCCGGATGTTAGTTCCACCTTCAGCATCCCCAGGAGGCAAAGCACCAAGGACTTTGTAGGAATGCGGAGAGGGCTGACTACTTGG
>RJWM01039959.1:0-15769 GCA_004363535.1 Dasyprocta punctata
GCGGTCCTACCTCAGTCCACACCCTCCGTCCCAGCCCAGACCCCAGGTTTAGAGCCCTCGGCACCAAGCCCCTCTGGCCAGGAGCTCCTGGTCACTCCCACCTGTGGGGCGAACCTGTCTTTTCTCTTTCAGATAAATCACTGATCCTGCTGCTGTCTTGGGCGTCTGCTCAGATCTCTGTTCAGGACATCAGCAATCTGGACAGGACCCCAACCTGGGAAGAGTGGCATTTTGAGGGTGGGTGGTGGTGAAGTGGGATTTGGGGACTTTGTGGTGTGGGGGTCTTTGTGGGGGCCCTCTTCCCACTGGGGCCAGCATCATTGTGCGTTCCTGTCCCAGGAACGACCTCCTACACCATCGCCACCACAGAGGCGCCCAAGACAGAAGATGGGCAGGTTCGTGAGTCTCCTTTCTGGGCTTGGGAGGCAGATCCCTGCCTGGTGATGTGCCGGGGCCTCCAGGAAGACAGCGCTCCCTTCGGGGTCTGATCTTCCAGACACAGTGCCGGGGGTTCGGGCATCTGGTTCCCAGCTTTTTCAGGATCTATTTAATTTGTCTTTGAGAACTGCCCACCCAAGGTCTAAACTGTGCCCTCCCATTGTTTTCTGCAAGCTGGATCGTTTTACCCTTTGTGTTTTAGCCTGCGCTCTATCTGGTAGAGATTCCTGGAGGGAGGAATTAGGGGTCAAGGTCCACTGCTCCTCCACGAGGAGGACCGGGGAGGGACCCGGCGCGTTGGTGAAGGGGCCACGCTTCTCCGGGCCCTCCGCGGTCCCTTTGTGGTGAGCCAGGTGGACCCTCCAAGCTCTGGCTCTGGCTTCGCTAACCCTGACGTGGTTCTCCTGGCCTTCGCACTGTCCTCACACTGCTTTATGGACACACAGGCAGAAGCTGTGTGAATCGCTTACAGAAAGAGCCTGAGAGTCGAAAGTGGGCTCGCGGACTGCTCAGCCCTCGGTCCGTTCCGGTCCTTTTCTGTAATCACCGCCCGGAACACTGTGGAGGCCTGCGGGCACTTGGGAGAGAGCGTTTGCAGCTCTTCTTTCCCATGGCTCTTAACCAGCTGCTTTTCACGTCCTCGCTGATGCGAAGTAGCAGCCTGGGAGGCAAACGTCCTCAGTTCAGGAACCGGCCACGCGTGCAGCAGAGCCGTGGGGAAGGCAGGGGCTGGGACGGCGAGGGCGAAGGCGCGGTGCATTTCCAGGCGGGGGTCACATTTGGTAGAAACCAGAAAAGCACCCCCCTGTGAGTCACCCTAATGCATGGACCAGGAAACCAAATGGCCAAGGTGCTGGGGACTAACTGGAGCTTTCCTCTGCTGGCAGAGCTGGGGACAAGGCCAAGCAGAGGGCAACAGCGTGCAAGCAAAGGTGCAGGCGATGCACAGCTGGCTTTCTGTCATGAATTTAGGAATTCTGAGTGCCTCGAACAACTGTTTTCATTGCAAACACCCAGCAGAGCAGGAAAAATTAAGTTCCCCATTTCCGTGTCCTGGTAACCACGTGCAGAAGACACTTGTGATCCTTTATTGAAGGCTCTTATGCAACTGTGTTCTTGAGATTAGGATAACAATGGCCTGGAGACACACCAGGCGCCGTCACAGAGATGTGACAGCCAGCTGATGCTGATGCCCAGAAGCTGGAAGGGAGGAGCTGGGAGCACCAGGTTTGTAGGTCACAGGGACAGCAAACCTTACACAGTGCTGTATACAGGGTGTGGCCGAGCACCCCCATTCAGAGCCAGAATGTGCCTGTTCCTGTGATGTGACACTTAGGACACTAACAGGAATCCTGGGCTCTTATCGCAAACCATAGGTGGACAGAAATCAAGTTCCTGATAAGATCCTGACACAGGATCTGATGACCCTGAGCAAGGCTTGTCTTGGAGTAGGCGGCGTGAGGCCTCCAGTTCCCTTCTGTTTTGGAATCCGAGTCCCCAAAGCTTGGGCAACACGCAGCTTTCTGAGGGGTGGCAAAGGGCGTCAGCTGCGACTGCAGGGTCCAGGGCCCCGGAAGGCATGGAGGGGGGGCTGCTGAGTTCTGCTTCCTTTTGGGGGCAGCTGAGCCCACCCTGGCCCACATGGCAGCAGGGGACACACAGCCTCGTGGCTTCTGGGCTCCTCCCTGGGTCTGCCCACCGGGTCGGAGCCTGAGTCCAGCCCCGCAGCAGCGTGATCCGGAGAGTCCCTCCTCCCTGGAAACTGCTCTCCACAGCAGGGAAGCGGAGGCTGGGGGAGACCTCCTGCCCTGTGGGTGCGGTTTCCACGTGGGGTGAAGCTCCTGCGGTGCAGGGCACGGTTGGGGTGTGCCCAGCTGACCGGCTGTCGCTGCTACAGCCAAGTCCGGGTGTGCTCGTGCACACAGCAAGGTGTTCCCAAGTCTGCAGACACACAGGCAACTGGAGGGAACGCCCGCCGGGATGCACAGGGCCTCCTGCCACATGGAGACACCTGGGGGCTGTCCTGGTGTGCTCCCCCGGCACCGCAGTCGTGGTGTAGTGGCTCATCGGCCTGCCCGCACCGTGCAGTGAGCTGGCATGAAGGACCGTGTGTCGCCCCCCGCGTGTTTCTAGTGGGATCAGTCTCAGCTCCCTGCACTGCAGTGCAGGCTTTTACACAATGCTGGCGCCAGCCGCAGGGACTCCATGGCGTGGTCCACACTGGCCCAGTTCTGGGTTTCCCTGCTATGGTCCCTCACATCCAACACCCCAAAGGCGAAGCATTTTGAGAGAGTGGAAATCTCAAAATGGAATCATTGGATCAAATGTTATGTGAATTTTGAATTTCAATAAACACTTTCCAGCTTCTATCCCCAGTAACTTTAGCAATTACCATATCTGCGAGTGCAGTATGAATGTGATTGCTTCTTATCTCTTGCCAAGTTCCATCAGTTTCCCCTACACTGATGGAATAATGTCTACTTATCGTTTTTATCTGCATGTCTAATATGCAAATATTAGAGATTATATTTTGTGAGGATTAGGGAAGTTAAACACATTTATACCTTCTGCATGTGATTCTCTACTTGGATTTCTTTAGTGAATTATTCATTTAAAAAATTTTAGCGACTATTGTTTATTTTTCATATGAAATTGTCAGGGTTTTTTCACACATTAGACAACTCAACTCTTCATTATAAAACACTTTATTTCATCTTGATTTTTGTTATTACAACAGTATCTTTCAGCCCACAGTAGCTGTATGCTGCCTCTTTTCCTGCATGGACACATGAGACAGGGCCTGGGAAAGCTGCCTGGGGAAATGAGTGGGACCCGCCGCTCACACGGCCCCAGGGCGACGCGGACCCGGAATCCAGAACTTCTCACGAGCTCCCAGGAGATGCGGGCAGAGGGAGCAGCAGCCCTCGGGGGCCGCCTTGGCGTGCGCGAGTGGGCATGGTGGCCGCCCCCGTTTCTCTGATGCGGTGTCTACTTGCATCTTTGCTTTTACCCTCTTTTCCTTTGTTCTGCGCTAGTTTGCCCTGCAGAGCTGGTTTCTCTCATACCCATTTATCCCCACTTTTCAAATAAACATTTGAAACTGTTTTGGGCTTGTCTTACCCAATTCCTTGTTCGAGATGAGAAGAACCTGGAATACTTCTGCTCGGCGAGCCGTTTCTGTAGGAACCGCCCTATAACAGTGGGATCTGGATTTCACGTGATTTGTTTGCTTTTAAAGGAACCAAGCCAGCACCTGTGACTGCGGGATCCGGTCACTGAGGGTGTTCACTCCTTCTCAGCCTTGCGCCCTCTGCTCCTGGGGCAGTTGGTTTGGGCTCCGGCCGGCGATGCACCCACGCTGTGACTGTCCAGCTCCTCAGCTGTGTGACCCAGGTTGTTAAGCAGTGCCTCCCCCATCCCTTCGGGACTGCGAGCCCAACGTCTGGTGTGCGGCTGTCCTTCACATGGGGCCTTCCCTGAAAGGCCGGACCTCAGCCTGCGTCCCCTGCCCGAGATCGGAGCGAGCGGGGGTCCTGCACTGCAGGCTTCTCCTCTCCGATCGTATCCAGGCAGGGCTGGCTGGGCTCGGCCACGGGGCTGGGTGCGGGCAAAGCTCAGGCACTGCTGTCAGATAGGAGAGGCAAGCGGCGTGGTGCCTAGGTGAGCAGTGATGCCGTGTGACCTAGGAGAGCTCTCCCGCGCCCTCCGCACTGGGGAGGTGGGAGCCTATGCCGAGGCCAGGGGCTCAGGTAGGGAGTCTCACCGTGAAGACCTCCACCGAAGCACCATGGCGTCAGGGTGGGGGACCTCTGGGAGGCCATTAGGTCGCGAGGGTGGAACCTCAGGAATGGAATTACTGGCTTAGGGACCAGAGGCCCCGTCCTTCCCACCGTGTGAGGACACAGAGGCACCAGCTGCAGATCAGGAAGTGACCCATGCCGGACACTATGTCCGCCAGCACCTTGGGCTTGGGCTTCCAGCCCCTGAACTGCAGGCAGTGCGTTTCTGTAGTTTCTATACCGCCCTGTCTGAAAGTTTGTCCTAGCAACTGTGGGAGGAGGACACATTCCAGGAGATTCGAGACCCCACGCGGCCTGAGGAGGAGCCTTGGCCTGTCCTGGCCAGGGATCTGGGTGCTCTCGGACCAGAGTGCTGTAGATTCTGTGTCTCCACCGCAGGAGGATCTCGGGCTGGCGCTGTCCGCCTGGACACTCTCTGGGGCTCTCTCCTCATTACGGGGACATCACAGGAAATCATCTAAATCAGGCAGAAGTGGATCAGTCGGCTTGAAGAGCAGAGCTTGCATCAATTCCGGGGTCCCAATGCCCACGATCGCTTCCCTCTGGGAGCGAGAGCCAGGCAGGGGGAGGGTGTCTCTCGGGAGGAACGGAGCCCCCACTATAGGACGGTTCACCGCTTACCGCTGTGGCCTGTGTCCCCCTCCGTTTCAGGTGGCAGCTTCTGCGGGGGAGCTGGGAACTGGCACCCTTGTCCTGTCTGTGTCCACGTGGGGCTTCGGTGGCCTGGACACTGGTGTGTCACATGGTGCAGGGCTGTTCCTGCAGGAGTGCGGCCCGGGTGTGGCCACGCCCCCATTGGGCTGGCAGAGCTGTCTCCAGTCAGGCCCCTGCAGAGCCCCAAGTTGCCATGTGGCTCCCGGAGGGTGCTCTTGCCTCTGCAGCTTGGGACAGGCTCCAAGGGTGCACACACTCAGGCCGTCAGCATCCTTGGGCCAGGCCTCCCTCCACCAGCTCCACGTGGGCCCCTGCGCTCCACTGCGCTGTGGATGCTGCGGTGGAAGAACGGGGAGATCCCAGTAGGGGAAGCTCGGCCTCAGCGTGCAGTGGCTACGAACAGCGGCATGGTGTGCGGGCACTGTTTCCAAATATGTCAGGAGGAACCGGGCCACATGGTGGGGGAGGTGTATCTCCGACCCTGTGAACACTCACATGCACACCGGCCCTGGGAACACACACGTGCACACGCACACACAGGGCCTGGTGACTCACACACACACACAGGGCCTGAGGACGCCCACACACATGCACACACGGGGTCTGGGGGGACACACACACACACACAGGGCCTGAGGATGTACACACACACGCACGCACACACACACGCACACACAGAGCCTGGGGACACACACACACACACACACACGCACAGGGCCTGAGGACGCCCACACGCACACAGCTCTATTTGCTTCTCCGAATCCCTCCTTAGGTACAGCAAGGGTGATGCTCGGTGGTGGGCTGAGGGTGACCCAAAGGGCATCACTGGTGATCACTGGATACACCCCATATTTCATGGCTTGTGTTTTAGGGTATCAGGAAAACAAGGCTTCAGGACGACCAAAGAAAGCTGGCCCTATCCAACCTCCCCTCCACCCCAGCCCTGCGCCGAGTGACGGGGCCTCCGTCCCTCGGCCTGCGCTGTAGGGGACCCGAGCTTACTGGGGCTGGCTTGGAGCTGAGCTCCAGCCCAGGGAGCCCAAAGTTAACATGCGAGCTGCAGAGCCAGCGTGGCCCGGGCTGCGACTTCGGACTCCAGCTGTGGTCCTGCTCTGGGACCCAGGCTGGGCAGGCCCGGGCCGGAAGCACCCAGGGCACCGCTGGCTGTGGCAGTGGAGTTTTTAGTGTTCTCCAAACCTCAGTCTCCGTCACACAGGCCCCATCTCACACCCCATCCAGAGAGACTCGACTTTACATGGAACGGAAAGTAGTCTTGCGCTTAGACCGGGGAGAGCGTCCAGTGGGCTCCCAGCGGCCAGGCCCAGCCCGGGCAGGTGGGGCAGCCCAGGACTGAGGTCCTGAGACCTTCCCAGGTGATAGCACGGTGTCCGCTGGCGACACCACCCTGGGCACCCACATGCAGCAGCAGGCACCTCAAAGCTCTGCGCTCCTCCCCTGGCTCCAAAGGACCCTGTTGCCGGGGTGCCGCTCCCGAGTTCCTGGGGAAGCGATCCAAACGTCTGCCTGTTGGGAGCTGCGCCCTGCAGACCATCGTGGGCCGGCGGCTGGGGAGAGCCGGGTGGCCCTGGGGAGGAAGACGGGGTTGCAGTGAGGGACGAGGCCGCTCCTCACTTCCGTGGCCAGGACCTCTCAGGACATCACGGAGCACAGCGAAGCCTGCTGACCTTGCCCAGTTGTCACCATCACTGAGCCAACCCGCGGTAAGGTAAGCCTCAGCGCCCCGATTTTGGAAAGTGCCGGAGATGCTGAGTGTGAAGTTTTATTTGGGGGCTGGCAGACACCAGCCGGGCTTTCAGACTCCTCAGGACAAGCATCGCCACACTCATGTGGAGCCCAAATTCACTTCAAAACTCATCCGCGGCAGAAAAGTCTTTTTTCCGGATTACTTCCTGGCTGTGTTTAGGCACAGGTAGTTCCACTTCCTCCATACTTAGTGCCAGGGAGCTCAATTCCTAAATTGTTGGAGTTATGCTATCCTGTACTATAATCTTCAGTTACATATGAAACTCAGCTAGCTGCTCTTTGTGGAAACCCTGCCATGGCGGTGCAGGGAGCGTCTGAAATTCGGGGTCTCGAGCCCAGTCGGTGCTGGTGTGAAGGGCACTGCAGTCGCTCCCTCTGGCAGGGTAAGTTCCAGAGCAAACATAAATGAGCCCTGTCCTCCGCTGTGCCGTGGCCCTCAAAGCTGACTGAACAGAATGTCTGTGAAGCAAGTTGCCATAGAAGTAAAATACAGTGTTACAGCTGACACGGAATCTGGAAGAAATTGTCCTAACTGCCAGCCCTTGAGCCCGTCTTACCCCGCTGCTGCTGCCTGAATTAAAGCATGTTTCCGAGTCCTGCCACTCAGTTCAAGCCAGGACTGAACTCGTGTTATGAAACCTGGAAACTGGAGCAGCGTGGCTGAGTAGCTTCCCAGCCAAACTGCGGGTTTATCTTGGAGGCTGCTCCTCCCTTAGGTGACCCGGGGCGTCCAGGCCTGGGATGGCAAAGCAGGGGCCCTGGTCGTGTACCCAGTGGGGTCTGCCTGCTCCTGACCAGCCTGTCCCAAAGGGGTGAGGCCGAAGCTTTTGACAACGTCTTCCCTTGGGAGGGCTCATGGGAGGGGACCGTCCAGGCAGGAGAGCCAGCGTGGGGCAGGCGCCACACGGGGTGACAGGAGAGGGTCAGGGCCGCTGTCCCCGCCTGCACACTCCCAGGGGAGGTAGCAAGGGCACGGCGTTTTCCCGGGCTGCCTTTGGCTGTGGCTTCGCTGTGCCCAGCACGCCTTCCTGGAGGCTCAGAGCAGTGTGTGTGAGTGGGGGGTCGGGGCGCCGGGGGCGGTGGGGGCTGCAGCCCGGCTGTGGGGGCTGCACACTCTGGGGCTCCGGCAGGGCCCAGTGCTCGCTCATTGTTTCCCCGCCACATCTGTCAGCCTCGTGGCTCCCGTAAGTGGCGGCAAACCCCGTGCACACCAGTTTGAAGAACAGAAGTCACTCACCGGCCTGTAGCAATGGCCGCAAGAGACTGAGGGCCCTGCTCTGTTGCAAATAACTGTGGGCACTGCATCTATCCTGCACTGTCACCCCCGGCCGGCCAGCTCCCTCTGTGGCATGGCGGAAGCCTTTCAGAGAGTCCCAGGGACACAGCTTGCTGTACAAGGGTGTGGCGCCCCGCTGGGCCCCGCACCCGTTCACTGGCCTGGGCCAGAGGCACGTCTGTTCCCGACCCAAGACTTCTGGGGAATCTCCGTGTCGGGGAGGCTGTCCCTGTGGGCTGAGATCAGCCAGCCCTATCTCACATGGCCCTGCGGCAGCAGAGGGCACAGGGATGTCACAGGCCGGGGAAAATCACTTCTCCAACAGCAGGCATGACTCTCCGGCACACAGCACCACACACTGCTCTGATCTCATTTTCCAGATGGCCCTCGCTCTGGAGCTCCCCCTGTGGGTGAGGCAGTAGTCACTGCTCTGCTCCAACCTCCCCTGTTCACAGCAGCGCCCACTCCCTCGGGAGCCCCAGGCCTGCAGCGTCACGTGACAGAAGCAAACCCATGGGGCCCCTCTCCTGTGGGGCCAAAGCCAGAGCTGGCTCGAGGCGCTCAGGACCCAGGAGCCTCGACCTGGGGCATGGAGACCGCATGCTGGGAGCAGACGGGGATGAATACTCACACCCATTCTGGGTGCTGACTGGCCTCTGCTCGGCCCCTCCCAGGACACCTGAGCCCGTGTCCCCGCTGCCTGCCTCCGTGGCCATTCTGAGCAGGAGGGCAGAGGCTTGTCCTGTGACAGTGACCAGGCCCCACGCCGGGCGATGTCCACTGCTGCCCAGTCCACCGTGACGTCTGAATGCCCAGCAGCAGCCTCGGGTCTCCTCGGGTCACACGTCGCTGGGCGTCCCGGAGGTGGAGCCAGGGCTGCAGTGTGAGCCACAGCCAGGGAAAGGCTTGCGTGCACACGTGTGTGAACCTGTGCTTGGTTGGTTCCAAAATAAATTTTACTTCCAGTTTTTAAAGTAATACAAGGCACGGGGCGGGGGGAAATCATAAAACAAAAGTTCTACCCAAATTTCTGGGCATTTCCTTCTGCTTTTATTTCTCTGGTCTGGTAACAGTTCCACCTGTGCTCTGTGCCCTCGGCCTTCTCTAACCACCCATGGGCACAGGCGTCTCCCAGGAGCAGATGCCTCCACCTCCCTCCACCGGGGGCAGCTCTGCCTGCCCTGTGTGGCTACACCCGCAGAGTGGACGGGGGAGCGGGTGCCTCTGCTGTGACATCCAGCTCTGGCAGTCATCTTCTCTTTCATAAATATTGTCCCCCACGCAATCCGGATCGGGTCATCTTCTTAGCATAGGGTTCTCAGGCATGGAACAAATAAAGTGAGAATTACAGTTTAAAACCAGTTATTCACTTCCAGGGCCCCTTCCCAGAGGAAAACGTCCTTTAGATTCAACCCTAAGTGGAAAATTCCCTAGAGCAGAAGTTTTCCAAACCTGACGCTTCTGATCAAAGTCACAAAAGTACTCGAAATGTGTAGTTTTAACTTGCATCAAACCTTTGGGCCGCTGCCGCCTCGTTTAGGATGAAGGAAGGTGGCCCTGGTGACGCCCGCACCCGCCTCCCCCTCGGGCACGCTGCTCGGCACACTGGAGCACGGCTCACACACCCACCCACGTGGGAACTGGCACACTCACACGCACGGTTCGGTAATGCCACACTCGAGCTTAGGAGGGCGCCTGGGGTCGGAGGCCCCGGTGAACCAAATGCGGCAGAGCAGCGGGCTGTGGGCGGCCTGGCGGGGTGTGATGTCCCCGAGGGCATGGCACCGCCTGCTGAACCTGCGGATTAAAACTCAAACACACAGGGTCTTCGAGTGCGGTGTGCCGGCCCTGGCGGCTCTGTAACATGCACACATCGCACACACGGCCGCACCCAGCTCACGTGAGCAGGCATCCACTCAGCCTTACACACGCGTGCACACACTCACACGTGCCTTTTCCTTTGCATTGTTACCACGACACAAGCGAGATTCAGCAGCCCTGAGTCAGCAGGCGCTCATCACACTGTCCAGGGGCCTGGTTTGGGGAATGGCAAACGCACCCCTGGGCCTGCGGGCAGTCACTAACGTGCCGCGGGGTCCTCCTCTGGAGTCTGAAGACAACCACGGTTTTGAATGCATCCACTCAGAAGGTCGGTGGGGTTTAGGGTTGTGAATTGACCCGAGGGTCACTTTCTCATGCTGCAAGCCGTGCTTTTCCTCTCCGGTGTTACAGACCGACCCCATCGTGCAGGGATCCTGACGTCCAGCCCGAGCCCAGAGCCCCGGCCGAGCTGCTGTGGTCTCACCCAGGCCTGCAGGGCCGGCAGCTCGGGCCTCCCCGCAGGCGCTTCCTGCAGGCTGGGCGGGTTTGTTTGACACAAACAGCCTGGGCCATCTGGGTTTGTTTGGAAGGGGCTGCCGCTCTGCCGTCTGCACGAAAATAACCCGGCGCCTTTATGTAAGCGGGCTGCTCCTGGATGTGGAGGGCGGCAGCCCCACCTTTCCTGGGTGTGTTTCTGGAAACCATTCAGGGGCACTGTCCTGACCATGTCCTGGCCCGTCCTTACCGCCCGGTGCCCTTGAACCTCCGAGGGCGCTGTCCCTGCCTCGGCCTCTTCTCAGGGCCCCCAGGCTGAGCAAGAAGGAGCAGTGTGTCCTCGAGCAAGCAGTGAGGGAGGGATGGGGGCCCAAAGGGACAGCAGCAGAGAGCCCATCGGGACGGGGCCCAGGCCCTGCAAACTGCTTCGCTTCCCACGGGATACCGAGAACAGCTGCGCCAAGGCTGGGCTCACCCGCTCCCTGGGAGCGCAGGACGGGGCAAGAACAGAAGGAAGCCACCCCAGATGCCACTCCCGAGCACTGGCCTGGAGCCGGGCACTGGTCCAGGCCTGCAGGCCCAGCACACTGGGAGGCTGAAACAGGAGGGCCGTAAATTTAACCACAGCCTGGGCAAATTAATCACTTAGGAAGACTCTGCCTCAAAATAAAAATAAAGAAGGCTGGGTGTGGCACTTAGCGGGAAGACCCTGGGCTCAAGTCCCAGTACTGAAGAGAAAAAAACACTCACTTGGAGAAAACAAAGGAAATGGGAGAGGAGCCTCCGTGGGGGCAGAGCTCCTGGGGCCGCCGCACCGGGGAGGGTGGGCTCGGGCTTCGTTGGGGCGTCCTCACCTCACAGTTTGGGCCAGGGGACAGCTGTTTGACACCGCGTGACCAGCAAGCACTTGGCCCAGGGCTGCCTCCACCCCGAAGAACTTCCCAGAACCATTTCCTTGGTCCCCAGAGAGCGCAGCAGGGTAGGGGAGGGGCGCCATCCACGCCCGGCAGGGCTGGAACTTGAGGTGCAAGGGTGTCAGTGCGGGAGGCAGAACCTGTCCACTCCAGTGAGTCGCGCCGTGGTTTTTATTGTCAGAGTGGAACTAACACCCCACTATCTACAGGTTCCTGAAATCTGTGTGCAAGTGACGACGGGGTCCCTCGGACCCCAGGAGACCTAACAGGGCCTGCTTTCTTGTTGGAAAAAAAAACAAACCCATTTCCATGAGGTCCCGGACTTTGTTTCTGGGAAGAGACAATGGTTTTATCTCAGGAGGAAGGATGTCGGGGGGCAGGTGCAGCTTGGCCTTCATCTTTGATCGCGGATACGTTTCCAGGCACACAGAGGGACACCCCGAATGCAGGCTCGGCTCCGGCAGCTGCGGGCCAGCGGTCCTGTGTGACTCTCTACAAACCAAAGAGGAGCTGAGCCCCTTCGGGAGAGAAGGCCTAACTCCCTGCTCCTGGTATGGGCTGCGCTTAATCCAAAGAGCAGACTGTGGGAAAAGAGGGTCACCCCAGAGGGCCAGGGCTTCGTCTGTGTCCCCAGAAGTTCCTGTGTTGGAACCCCAAGTCCTGTGTCCGTGGTGTCGGAGCTGGGGACTCTGGGGGCGATCGGGACAGATGAGTTTGAGGGGGGCCTGGGGTGGCACCAGGGCCTCGTCAGAGGAGGAGGAGAGACCCGCGGTGGCAGCAGTTGGGTCCCCTGTGCTGCCTCACCCCGAGGCAGCAGGAAGGCCTTGCGGCAGCCCAGGGCACAGGTGCCAGGCGCTGGGACCCCCCAGCCTCCAGAGCCACAGGCCTCCGGGCTGATTGGAACATTCCACAGAGTGCCTGAAGTTTGGTTAAAGTGCATCACAAGCAGGGGAAGTCTGAGAAACTGTCACAGAGCAGAGGGCACTGAGGATGCACGATAAGAGACGTCACCCGGTCCTCAGGGGACCTGGGCTGACGAGGGCCTGAGGGAAACTAGAGAGAGGGCTGAGAGAGGCAGAACCAAGGAACTGCGAATACCAGGCATGCGCTTCCGGCAAGATGGACTGGAAATGCTCTCCCCCACCTCGCCGGACAGCCACCTGCGCCAGGGTGTCATCGTAGGTGCCCAGAGGCAGGGAGGACCGGGCACACTGGGGGATCTCAGAGCCAAGGAAGGACCCGAGCACTCCAGGCTTCCTTCTGACTCATCAGGGTAGAGGAGGCGAGCAACCCAGAAACGGCAGTGGGCACTGTCCCAGCCAAAGTCCCGACAAAATCCCGCCCTCCACTGTCAAGGGACAGGGGCAGGGCCGGGGCCAGCAAGGAGGACTCTCGACAGGACCCGCCCTGCCGCAGCCAGATGGCACAGATGGAGACGGGTCCCTACGCCGCCTGTGCCGGCCGAGGTGGGGTGGGGGCACCGGCTGCCCAGTGGGTGGCAGGGAGTTCTCCCGCAATGCCCGAGGCGGCCTCGGGAACAAGGGAGTGAGCGGGGCCCAGACCCTCGGCCCCAACCCTGGGGCGCGAGGTCGGGGGGAACCCACTTTTGCAGTCATCCTTTGTCAAGCGGGGCACAAATTGGACTCCTGTCCTGCTGAGAGTCTGATCCTGAACGGGTGCTGATTTTGTCAAACGCCCCCACGCTGATGGAGCGGCGTGGTTTTCTCCGCGAGTCTGGCGGTGTCGGAATCACATCGGCTCGAAGGCAGACCCTGAGTGGGCCCTGCACCCCCGGGACGAAGCACCCCCTTGGTCACGGCGCTGTGATTAATTTTACAGATCACTGAATTCTGTGTGCTAGTGTCTTTTTTTATTGTATCTGTTTCTACGAGAGGCATTTTTTTCCTCAGAATGTCTCTGAGTTAGAGTAACAATAGGTTCATGAAATCAGCCGGGCTGGAACCCTTTCCTTCTTATTCTCTTGCACAAGTGTCAGAGCGCGGGTTCAAGGGGTGGAGCGAGGAGCAAAGGCTCGAGGGCCCCTCAGTGGGCAGCCGTCTGGGGACAGTGGCTCCCTCCGCAGAGGGCCCCTCACAGCCGCTTGCGGGGACGGGGCATCTGCGCTCCGGGTCACTTCGAGCCTCCCTCCCCGGCTGGCCGCGTTGCCTCAGTGTCCCTGCTGCCCGCTCCTTGGTGCCCCGCTGTGTGTCGCAGAGGACGACGGTCCCAGGCTGTCCTCCCCGAGGCGAGCGGACTGCTGCGTGCCAGGCGCCCGTCCCCGGCCGCCGCAGAGCACATCTCGTCCTCGTCTCTCGGTGTCCCGGTGACTATCTTACAGATTTCCTGTTTTCCTGGCGCCTCTGCCCACCGCCGCCCTGGGCTCTGGGGCGGGAGTGGTATCGAGGGATGAGTCATCTGAGGACGGGCTGGTGGCAGTGAGGCGTGACCGAGGGGAGAAGGCAGGTGAGGCGGCGGGGCACGCGGGCCGGGGACAGGTGCACCCGGAGGGGCGGAAGGTGTCCGAGGCAGCAGCAACCTCAGCGGAGGTGGAGAGTGCCCCGCGGCCCTGGCCGGCTTCCTGGAGGTCAGGAAGCGGCGACGCCCTGCTGTGGGGGAAGAGCGGCCGGCGTGCGGCGTGATGGCGACTGCTGGCCTGGGTGTGCGAGGCTCCCCAGCCAGCACTGTGAAAAATTAAAGAGTGAGCAATAAAATGCGTGGAGCAAAGGGAAGCCCGACTCTTCCCTCGTAGGGCTGAATCCGGAGCGCGGAGGCCCCAGGGGCTGGCCGGCCCCGCGCCTTCCGACTGTGTGGACCCCACCGGACCCCCCTGCCTGGGCCCCCGCCAGCCTCCCGAGGCCGAGTTGTGGCCCCGCGCCCAGCGGGCTCACAGCCGTGCCGAGTGGAGGCGAAGCCGCCTTCCTGGGTCGCCCGTCCCCTCTGAGCGGCCACCTGGGCCTGCCCTGGGCTGTGAGTGTGGTCCTATTTCAACGTGGATAAGAAATTTTAAAAAATGCTAAACCATTTAACAAAGCAATTTACATAGAAAAACCAAACAGGTCTTTGTGCATGAGGTTGTCTTTTGGTTAGGAATTATGACACAAAACAATATTCTGTAGGATTAGCAAATGCGAAAATGTTTGCATGAAAATAAGACCAGCCACGGCCCCAGCACCTGTGGCCCCCTGCAGTGGCGGGGAGGGTACCCGGAACACCGCCACCCCCACCAGCGCCCGTGGGCCTCCCCCTGCCCCGCGCTGTGTCCTGGGTCCAGCTGTGGGCCCTCCCCACGCAGGCCAGCCTGCCTCACCTCCCTCCCGCCCGGAAGGCCCTGGGGCCGGTCCTCTGTGCTCTGGTGGGCGTGCCAGGCAGGGCTGAGGGGAAGGGAAGGGTTTCCATCGGCCTCGCCACCCCAGGGGCATCCGCCCTGCTGTGCACACGGGCTCGTTAGCACGTGCTCCGTCCCTGCAGGGCCACGTAGAGGGGCTCCGCGCTCTAGGGACGGGGCGCGCATGCTGCCCTGGGCTCCCGCCTGGGAGCTCTGTGTGCCGGCCAGAGGTGGGCCAGAGACCCAGCCTGCTCCCCTCCCCCACTTCTCCTCCCCCTCCTCTGCTCCCCCTCCTCCTGCTCTTTCTCCTGCTCCTCCTCCCTCTCCTTCCCCTTCTCTTCCTCCTTCCTCTCCTCCTTCCCCTTCTCCTCCTCCTCCTTCTCCTCTCTCTCTCTCTCTCCCCCTTCTCCCTCTCTCTGAGAAAAACGTCTCCTAAATAAGAAAGTTTTCATTTCATCCCTGAGGGCAGGGCACGCTGAGGGTTAGCGCCACCTGCAGAGCCACCTGCAGAGCGGCAGAGGGGCAGAGGGGTCCACCTCCCGCTTAGCCCCCCAGAAGGTAGGGAGAGGGAGGGGAAGAAACAGGCCAGGCGGAGACAGAGCAGCGCGGCAGGGAGGGGAGGTGAGGGGGCGGGCCGTGAGGGGCCAGGAGCCCCAGACGGGGAGAGGCGCAGCCCCAGGGAGAAGCGGGCAGGTGGGCGGAGGGACCCGGGCCACACAACACCCATCGCCACCGGGGAGGGGCAGAGGAGAACATTTTGAGCGAGAGAAAATGGTAGTCATGACCCGAATCTGGAAATTATCCCTTTTGCATTTCTCGAGGCATCCCTGCTGTGTGGAAGCAAACCCCTGGGGCCTGGCCTAGCCCCGCTGGGGCTGTCTCTACCCTGGTCACCAGGTGCTCATCAAACCCGCTGGAGAGATGCAGTGGGGAGAGGCCCAGGGGAGCGCACAGTCCCCGTGGGCCTCAGAGCACAGCAGAGACGCTCAATGGGCAGGGGGCTCCGGGCGGTGTGGGGCTGTGGGGGCAGTGGGGGCCGAGAGGCTCTGGGCCACGGCGTGGTCTCCTGCCTCAGTGTCATCATCCTCCTAGGGGCCCCTGGGGCGCCTGGCAAGGCTTCTGGAAATCACCCAGTGGCAGGAAGCCAAGCCCCTCTCCCAGGACCTGCTTAACATTCCCCAGGCTGTGGTCATGGTTCAGAAAGAGCTTGAGAAAGCGCCCTCGTGTTCTCTGGTGCCGATCTTGGTGACACGGTGCAGCCTGCTGGGACTGCAGCCAGCCC
>RJWM01039960.1:0-15774 GCA_004363535.1 Dasyprocta punctata
TACCTCTGTGTCCTGCGCGGCTGGCCGGCATTCCCCTGAGGTTCGCACTGATTCTTGCGGCGTGCAGGATTCCGGGACCCAGTAGGCTGGGTCCTATGCGCAGCAAGGAAGGGCGGCCTCCCGGGGCGGACAGGTGGAGCCTCCTCCTTGACTGGGTGGGGGCCAAGGCCTCCCGGTCCCAGGGAGCTATGCTGGGCACCGCACGTGACTCGGACCCGACCCTGGTTCTGTCCGCAAGCTCGGCCCAACAGCTATGCCTGCGGGGCAGGCCCGGGCAGGTCCCAGGCCTACAGTGCCGGGAGCAACCCTCTAAACTTGCAATGTTACTGTTGTGCATTTACTCTAGTAGTTTGTTTGTCTCTTTTGCTTGTTGTCTTTGTCATATATGTCTTTTTTTTCTTCGGTTAAAAAAAATCACCCAGTCCAGTGCTAATTTGGTGTCGAGGGTATGCTTAGGTTTTTCCAGGAAATGCTAAATGGCCTATCTGGGTTCCAATATGTGCTGTCCTGCTATATCATGAATCGAAACCCAGAGAGGGAGTTGATTTCACTTCTCAAGAAACAGATGCTCAGTCCTATGACAATGATGCTTCTGAGACCACATCACACCCGATAGAAACGGATGAAGCTAAGGCCAAACTTAATTGACCCAAGATGCCCAGAACTTGGTAACAAACAATAAAACCAGAAGTCTTAATGGGTAAGAGTGTACATTAAGTCCTATGATAAACATGTTAGTTAAAGATAAGATTTTGTCCTTTCCAAATTCTTTTGTAAGAGATCTTTGCAAATTGACCTACAATAAATTTGACTAGTCTATTTATAACAAATTCTACAATTGTAAAAAATTAGCATAATTCAATTTGTCTAAAATATATTTGGGTGCACTCTGATTGTGTAAGATGTTTGTCAGTCTTCCTGTGTATCTGTTTGTCTGTTTGTCCAGTCTGTTAAGGTGTTGTTGGGAGTCATCTGAGCTAGTGATCATTCACATCTGTGGAGCCGGAAGCACAAGTGCCCGTACAGGAGTGCCCAAGTGGCGTGGAGCACCTAAGAAATGCCCTGAGGGCATGGGGTACTGGAGGTGCTGGAGGTGTAAGAAGCAAGCTAGTTCAGCAAAGGGGCATGATACAAATGTATATATAGCCCCCAGGAACTTAAGAGAGTTCCTGTGGACACCACCAACTGTGTTTGTTTCTATGTCTGTTTGAATCTGTACAGATTGTCTGTCCATGTTTATCCATTTGTCCATTCTGTAAAACTGCCGTTCCTTTTATTTTGAACTCAACAACTTTTCTCCTTTTTTTACATTCTTGGATCATTTAATCAAAGTTTAATTTGGATAATAGCCTTAAAAAGCATGCTTTGAAGTCGGGCGTGGCGGCACATGCCTTTAATCCCAGCATTTGGGAGGCTGAGGTAGGCGGAGCATTGTGAGTTAGAAGCCGGCTTGGGCTACAACGCGAGCGCAAGGCCGGCCTGAGCTACATAGTGTGACCCTGCCTCAAAAAACCAGGGCTGGGAGTTTGGCTCAGTGGCTTAAGCACCTGTCTGGCAGGCATGAGGTTGTGAGTTCAATCCCTGGTGCTGCCAAAAAAAAAAAAAAAAATGCATGCCACTTGGGTTCCCAGTTGGTCCAAATGTTGTTAAAATTGGATGTGTAAATGTAATATATATTGTTGTTTATTATGAACTTGAGAGTCTCTCATTGTTCAACAAAAGTGTTCAATATTATAACTGGGTTTTTCATAAGTCATCAAAAAATTATTAAGATGAGTAAACAAAATCCCTTGCAGGAAAAATTATTGGACGGGACTCCATTTGATGAATAAGAAAGCAGCTGCCTGGTAACATTTCTTAACCAGTTCTTGTTCATTGATTGGAGGCCCCAGTGATCTCCATAGCCTTATGGGAGACACCCCAACTAAAGTTATACAAGAGATTATTGTAATATGTTCACATTGGTCATCATCAAAAGAAATAATACAATAAGTTTTTTGATTTAAAAATGCCTATACAAAAGTTTCATATGGCTATGATAGATTGTTATTAACCCCATGGTATATTTATGTATTCATGCCTCCAGATGTACAGGTCTTAAAAATGTAAAACAGATCATTTATGGTGACAAACTTTTGTTTCAGATTCAGACCTCAGCCTGTAACAAACTTATGACATGTACGTCCCACTAAAGGTCAACAAGACAGGTAAAAGCTTTTATGTATTAGACAGGGATGATTGACCATAAAGGGAGCATCTTGTGTTAGAAAAATATGCAAATTTCAAGTGTGTTAAAAAAAAGTCATCATAATTATCATGTTACAACATTAGGTATGGTTTTGTTTTCTAATTTTCTGTGTAAAATATGTAACAGTTTGTTAACATTCTACAGGTATTCAAATGTTAGGATATCCATGGTTGTTTTAAAACATGATGGTTCTATTTTATGTTCCAAGATGTTTGATATTTAGATAAGATGATAATGTTATGCTTTCTGCCTCTACTACATTGTACTGTTAACGATCTTTTCTTCTGGATGTTCAAGAACTGAGGTTTAGAGATCAACAGTTGGACAGATAGATGGGCTAAGAGGATAGCCAATATTTTGGCCCTAGCCCTCCAAGGTCAATGAGGACCCAGGACATTAGAGAACCTCTGCTGTCACATCCAATACTCAGTGAGTCCCTGGTCTTCTGATCAAGGAGACTATGAGACCACAGAGGAAAGTGATCATTGGTGTGTGGTGTGCCTAAGGAGAGTCACCAGGAGAAAAAAATCTCCCAGGCTCTCACAGAAAGCAAAGTGGTCAAGCAATGGCCATGGCTCATCGAACGGCTGACACTGACAAGAACTAAGAGGTGCTATGTAGGGTTCTAAGACATTTCTTGAGGAGATTTAACTGACCTTGATAAATAACCAAAAACTGATTGTTTTTAAAACAGGTCTCACCTTAACTTGGTCTTGAATATCCTGCAGAAAACATACAACTACTAGAGGTATATAAAACAATGCTAAAGGAATATGTTATAAAAGAAACTCAGATCACTAGCATCTTTTGACAGTTGACAGCTACACTGGTAGCTGACTATGGTTATGGATTAATAGACTGCTCAGGGTTTCAATTGGGGAATGCAGGGACTTAAAATCTTTGGACTGCACTTAAAAAGATCTTCTTCAGAGCTCTCCAACACAGCTCCTCCAGCTTCAACTGACCACCCATCCTGCGCAACAACAAAACAAAAAAGATGGATATCTTGGGAGCAGTTGAAGTTGGAAAATGACCCAGACAGGACCTTACCAAAGTAACAAAGAGCACCTGGGTCAACCACAGGTGAAAAAGCTGCTACAGTCCAGAAAAACAGGAGGTTCCTAAACAATCCAGGCCTGGGTTACTAGGCAGAGGGGCTGAAATTGATGCTGTCCTTCCCAGTATATAAATAAACAGGCAGCACTGGTTGAGCAGTTCCTTTCCTCCCATCAGGAGAGTAAGGGCACCACCTGATCCCGGCTTTGTCTCTTTATTTCTCTCATCCTCTCGCTGTCCTTCACCCCAAGAACATCAGGAGCTGCATGGGTCATGGCAGCTGTCTTCAGTTATAGCACCAGATCAAGCAGGAAGGTCTGAATCTAACATCAGAAAGAAGATATAAAAGACTGCGGCCACAGACTTTGCTGCCACTGCTCTTTTCTTGCAGTGGCCTGCCCTGCATACTGGCGATATCATCCCTTTTTCCTTCAGAGCACTTTTTCTTCTTGAGTACTTCTTTTTCTTCTTTTGCCCTCAATAAGCATTAAACTTTGATATTCATTGATTGTCCTGTTTAGTTCTTTAAATGGGACAGCAAGATGCTGGAAAAGTACTGCTGCCCACCACACTGTCAGATAGTTTAGGCATAACCAGCCAGAAGGTAATCAGTGGAGCCAGGAGGCAACAAAGAGAGGCAGTAAGAGTTCACTGGGTGCAGAGTGGGGACAGGGAGCACTTTGCTTGCAGCCTCGTGCAGCCCAGCAGCTCTGCTAAGGTCCCACTGTGGAGCAAAGCCAAGAGAGTGCCTCTGCCCCAACACACACTAGGCTGGGCAATATGCTGTGGGCCAGGGCCGGGGGAAGGGGGGAGCCCACAGCCTGCCCCAAAAGGGAAAATGGCTGAGGACCAAGCTGAGCACGAAGTCGGATTCTCCTGTCCCTATCCCTCCAAGCACCAGCCAGAGAGAAGAGGCGCTCGTGGAAGGTGGTGGCCCAATAAAGCTTGGCCTCATACTGTGGAGCTGCTGCCAGTGGCATGGGCTCATCAGGGCAGAAGCCAATCTGCTTCCTACCCCAGCTCCTTAGATTGGGAATAGGCTGGGCTTCCCACCAATTCTCTCGGCAGGTGGCAGGGGGGTGGGGAGAGCATGCCCAAAGCCACCTCCCACCAGGCCTACCTGGCTTGGAGAGTGGGTGGGAGTTCCTGCACATACGCTCCTTGGGGGGCTGGCCAGAGAGGAGGCAGAAGTGGTTGCTGGAGTAGGGAAAGATGGGACCTCTAGGTAGAGTCAGAATAGAGACATGGGCACTTTAAAAAGTACAAGCAAGGGGCCAGGGATACAGCTTAGTGGCACAAGAGCCTGCCTGGCAAGCATGAGGCTGTGAGTTTGATAGCAGGATTAAAAAAAGAAACAATGAAACAAAAATATATACCTATATATGTATGAAAAACAGCCTCTGCACTAATCAGAGACTGAACAGCAGGCAGTGTGTGGTTTCACTTTTGAATCTGTGCAGGCAACACTGTGTACCCAGGTTCCTCCATGTTCCCTTCGCCTTGCTTGCCCATTTCTCTATTAGTTTACAAACCCCAAACTCCTAGCAACAACACCTAATCTGGTATAGTTACCCATGGAAGAAAAGGTCACTGGGCCCCTGCCCCATAAAAGGTGGGACCTCGATCTCATCCACAGTCTTCCAACTCTGGAGACCCTAACTCTTTCCAGTGGCTCTGTACTGGCCTCTCCTGCAATAAAGCCTATGTTCGCTTTGCACTGTCTTCTGAACTCCTCCTCTTCTTTCTACTTTGGAGAGACAAGCCACAGAAAGTTTGAGGGTGGCCCGGCTGCTCCAGGCCATTGGATGCGACAGTGGAGTGCTGAAAATTCCCTCTCCCTTTAGGTTGGAGTGCCTTAGGGTGGACCTGAACAGGGGTAAGACTTCCTTCTGCTACTTGTACTTGGTCCCTTCCAGTACTCCTTCCTTCACCCTCCGCACCTGGCTCACCCTGCCAGTCTCCCAAGGCTCCAGCTCCACTCTAACTGCATCAGGTGCCATCCATCTACCTGTTGAGATGCTTCCAGCTGGACACTCTTGGTGCCTTGGTCTTTATATCCTTATCCCTTCCCCACTGCTTCCTGTAATGTGGCCTGGAACTGGGGCCAGAAGGCTTGGCAGCTTTCTGCCGCTCTTTATCCCTTTGGCCAGCAGAGGGAGATGCCGCACTTGCAATACTGTAGTTCACTTGACAAAACACCTGAAGGTGTGTGCTGCTGTGCTTGACTGAGGAAGTTTCCTTTTTAAGAAATTTATTCAAGATTAGACATTAGGTTTGGGAGAACCACAGTTAGGGAAAGAAGGAAAGAGGAAAAATGGTAATGAAAAGTGTCTTGTATGAAAGAAAGGAGGACTTGTTGCAGCTCCAAGTGGCTTGCTACAACTGGCATAACAAAGCAAAAAGCAATCTTACTCTCATGGAGAAATGCTGTTGCAGAACTGGACTGACAGGTGCTAGCTGTGATCTCCAAGGAGAATGTGGGACTCTGTCAGCAGTGTGTCCTTCTACAGGCAGCAGCTGGTGAGTGACTAATACAGTGCCTGTCCGTCCCCTGGAGAGTGCTTTCTGGGGCACCATTATGGGGGAGTGAGGACTGAATCTGAGATCTAGAACCTTCCCTTGGTTCCCCTCCAAAGTAACTGGGTGAAAGATAGGCATGGGAGGCAGCCACGTGTCTGAGAGAGGCTGGAAACAGACTCCTCAAAAGGTTTGCTCGAAAGAAAGCAGGCCTAGTTCCTCCTGCCAGAGGCTGGGTTCCACCTGAGTTGCAAAGGATCTGAAAGCTGCACCCCTGGGCATGGTTGTCCTATTGTCTGCTGATGCCTCACAACCAGCACAGATCCGGTGTCTGACTACATCCTTTATCTACCAGCACAAGCAGGGACACGTTTTGACTTGAACACTACCTGAAAATTGTAGATTCTGGGAGGAATAACAGAACTTTTTTTTTGTTTCCTTTCTCTTTTTCTTTTTCTTTTCTTTCTTTCTTTTTTTTTTTTTTTGCCTTTTTTCATCTTTTTAGTATATATTGAATTTTTTTCCCTGTCTCTTTCCTTTTTCTCCTTCTTCACAGTGGGCAGGGGAAGTCTCACTCATCACTTTTCTTTGCTTCATTCTTCTCTATTATTCTTACTCAATTTTTCTGATTTTTTCCCTGTCATTATTTTCCTTCTCTTTGCTCTTTTTCCTTTGGTCTCCCTTTAACCTTTTCTATCAGTTTTATTTATCATGTAGTTACTGTCCTCTCACCTTTTCATTACCTGTTGCTCATCAGTTTTTGCTACTATCCCTACCTAATTATATAAACATCCCTCTACCCGCATGAGGATGCTTTGCTCCTCTTTTATTCCCCCTCTGCCTCCTCTTCATATCATATAGTTTAAGGCTCAAAGTTTTCTTCTTGCATTCCTCTGTTCCCAACCCCTATATCTTTAATAGTATAATCATACAACTTTATTGGCATTTAGATAGTTGACTATGAAATTACACTGACTACTTTTCTACCATCAGAGAAGATATAGCTGTTATACTTAGTGCATATTAGCTGTGGGTCAGTACCTGGTTATCTCGATATTTATAGCATAATTGTGGTTCTTCCTTAAAGATAGGAGTGGTACATAATTGGTTTTCATGATATATTAGAATTCAGATTGCTTTGAATGATTCCACTGTACCTAATTTGCTTGATACTACTGTAGCTGATTTGCTTTATTTGTAGCTGATTTGCTTGATGCTTCTGTGGGCAATTTGCCCAATACTGGTCATATAATGTTGAAGCCTGAGAAGAGAAGGGAACAAAATGCCCCCCCAAACTTCCCACTCACCAAAGGCAAACTAGGGAACATCAAGGGGAAGAATAGCATAAGCCACACACACACAAACTAATTGAAACGATAAAAAGCCAAGAAAACAGATCAAAGAGGTACTCATTGTGGTGTCAGAAAATATAACTAAACAGGTAATAGAAATAATAACCAAAATGACACAGGAGCTTTCAGTAGACATTCATAAAAAGCTGGATGAGCTAAACAAATTGATACAAAACATGAGTGATCAGTTTCACAAAGAATTGGAGTCCCGGAAAAGCTTTCGATCAGAAATCTGTGAGATTAAAAACCATATTGACAGTAGAGGCAGCAGAAGTGGCCAGTGTAAGAACAGAATTTCAGAACTGAAAGACAATTATGCCTTCAAAGGTCAACTGCTCAAAGACTCTTTACAGGTGACAAAGGATCATGAACAATGGATCCAGCAGTTGATAGATGACAAGAAGAAGAATAATCTAAGAGTAGTAGGAATAACAGAAAAATCAAAAGACATGACAAATGGTATAAAGAACCTGTTCATGGAAATAATGGCAGAAAATTTCCCAAATATAGGGAAATAAATAAACCTACAGGTAAGTGAGGCATATAGAACCCCAAATAGCCCTGATGAAAGGAGAATCTCTCAGGCCATTTAATATTCAAAGTACCAAAAATCCCTCACAGGGACAAAATATTAAAAGCTGTTAGATGTGGGTAATGAATCATGTATAAAAGTAAACCCAGTAGAATACAAGAGACTTCTCAACACAAATCTTTTAAAAAATGATTTTATTTATTTTAAAGAGAGTAAAATCAAACAAAACAGAATAAAGCTAATTAGAAAAGAACAATGAAAGTGATACAGGACTTCAAAACAAGATAATAGGAAATCAACAATGGCTACCGTAATGTCTCTTATTTTCTTCAAAACAGCTGTCCATGCCATCAGACATCATAAAATCAAACAATACAAAACAGAATAAAGCTAATCAAAAGAATGAAAGTGTATTTTAAAGAGAATAAAACCAAACAAAATAAAAGAGAATAAAGCCAATCAAAATGAACAGTGAAAGTGATACAGGATAACAGGAAATCAACAAAGGCTACCATAATTCATCTTGTTATCTTCAAAATTGCTGCCCATATCATCAGACATAATAAAATCAAACAAAACAGAACATTGAATAAAACAAAACAATAAAATGGAAAGAACAAAACAGTGAGAACAATATTGCATTTCACAAACAAAACAGAAGGAAATCCCCCATATAGCATATTGTTATCCTCTTAATGGATGCTCAGACTGCCAGCCTTAGGCCTGCAAAATCAAACAATGCAAGCATTAAATTGTTTTGGTACTGCAGATGCTATCAACTCAGCCTATCCTCCAAATCAGCCAGTTGCTTATGGTGTATGCGTTGGGGGGTATGTTCTTGTCTCCCAGGCTGTGTGCCAGTTGGCTCACAAAAGGGTGAATTGGCTTCTTGTTCTTGTTACTCCTCTTAGGCCCAGCATGACTTCCACTGACCCACAGGAAGGGCAGATTGGCTTGTTGCTCCCCCCAGTCCCTGCATGGCTTGTGCTGGCTCACAGGAAGGTTGAACTGATTTCTTGTTCCTCAACACAAATTTTTTTTTGTACTAGGGGTCAAACTCATGACCTTGCACTTGTCAGGCAAATGCTTGCCCCACTGAGCTAAATCCCCAGCCCCCTCAACACAAATCTTAAAGGTCAGGAAAGCTTGGAGTGAAGTATTTAAAGCCCTAAAAGATAACAACTTCCAATTCAGACTAATCTACCCTGCAAATGTTTCCTTCAAAACTGATGGAGAAATAAGTTATTTCCAGAACAAGAAGCACCTCAAGAAATTTATGACCACCCAACCAGCATAAAAACATTTCTCATGAATATTCTAAAAAGAGACAATGCCAATAATAACAGCAACAACAGAAAAAAGCACACCTGGCAGGCTGAGTAGTTGAACAATAGGGGCAAAATAAGGAAATGAATACTACAAAAACAATGCAATGACAGGAATAAGTCATTATCTTTCAGTAATAACACTCAATATGAATCATCTCAACTCCCCCATCAGACGATGCAGATTGGTAGAATGGATCAAGAAACAATATCCATTGCCCAATGATATACAGTATACAAGAAACACATTTAACTCAAAAAGAAATTCAGACACTAAACATCAAAGGATGGTAACCTCACTGCTTGGGAAGAGTACATTTTTGGACCCATTGCAAAGAGCTGTTGAAAAGGTCAGAAGACCACAGTTCAGAAGAAAGGAATAGAGCTAAGTTATCGAGGAAATGCCTCCTCTCAATACTGATATTCCAGTCTACAGTGATCTTCAAGAAGGTATTGACTGTTCTAGTTCATTCTGTTTAAAGCACGTGGTGTGTGAGTATATGGCATAGAAGGCCCTCCATTAAAAGGAAGCACATAAGAAGGGTCTGATACAAAATAAAATTCCTGATGGAACTCAAAAAGGGTGCCTGAACTACATAGTGCGACCCTGTCTCAAAAAAAATAGGGCTGAGAGCTTAGCTCAGTGGCTTAAGCGCCTGCCTGGCAGGTGCGAGGTTGTAAGTTCAATCACTGGTACTGAAAAAAAAAATACAAGGAAAAGTCACACAGAATGCAGAGGAAAGGGCCAAAGAAATTATGATGAGAAAAGAAGAGAAAAAGATAGATGTAAAGGGCCAATCTATATGTGATAGAAATACCTGAAGCAGAGGACAAAGCAAAAGAAGCTGAAAGAATGATTATGGAACTATTTTATTTTAGTGCATGGTGATAGACATGGGTCTAGTTTTAGTCTTCAACATGTGGAAACCAGTTTTTCCACAACCATTTATTAAAGAGGCTATCTTTCACCCAGTGAGTATGTTTGGCTCCTTTGTCAAAGATAACATGGCTGATAGTGTTTAGAGTTTTTTCTGTATTTTCTAATCTGTTCCATTGATCCTCAGGTGTGTGTGTGTGTGTGTGTGTGTGTGTGTGTATGTGTGTGTTTATCACAGTAGCTCTGTAGTATAATTTCAAGTCAGGGATTGTGTTACTCCAGCCTTGCCTTTGATGACTAGTATTGTTTTTGTTATTCTAGGTCTCTTCTGGTTCCAAGTGAATTTAAGGAATATTTTCTCTAGTTCTGTGAGGTATGCTAATGGTATTTTGACAGGGATTGCATTTAATCTGTGTAGCCATTTTGGGAGTATGGTCATTTTCACTATGTTGGTTCTTCCTACCCAAGAGCAGGGGATGTCTTTCCATTTTCCAGTATTCTTTTTTTTATCTCCTTTTACAGAGTATTATAGTTTTCAGTGTCTAGATCTTTTGCTTCCTTTTCTGGATTAATTCCTAAGTATTTTATTTTATTCAGTGATAGTATGAAAGGTGCAGATTCTCTGATTTCTCTCTCAGTGAGTCTGTTATTTATGTACAGGAAGGCTATTGATTTTTGAGTGTTGAATTTGTATCCAGCTATGCAACTGAATGTAGTTACTAAATCTAGAAGTCTTTTGGTGGAGTTTTGGGGTCTTCAATGTAGAGTATCATGTCAGCTGAGAATAATAATTTAATTTCTTCCATTCCTATCTTTATTCCTTTTCTTTTTCTTGTCTAATTGATCTGACTACTGTTTCCAGAACTATATCAAATAGGAGTGGTGACAGTAGACATCTTTGTCTTGGTCCTGATTTTAGAGTGAAAGCTTTCAGGTTTTGACTATTTAGTATGATGTTGGCTATTGGTTTGTCAGAGATGGCTTTCATCAGATTGAGATAAAGACCAAAAAACAGTTCAAAGATTTAAATATTATAATAGAAATACTAAATATCCCGAAAGAGAGAATAGGTAGAACTCCTTTTTTTTTCTAATTTTCAAGATAATAAAATCCAACAGAACATAACAGAGCATAACAGAACAAAGTCAATCAAAACAAAGCAGTAGAACTGGTACAGAAATTTGAAGAAAGATAATGTGAAAACGATAGCTACTATAGTATATCTTGTTGTCTTCAGAATAGCTGACCATTCCAACAGGTATAGTAGAATTGAATCAAAAACAAAACAGAATAAAACCAATAAAAACAGAATATAAAATAAAGCAAATAATAATAATAATAATAATAATGATCAGAGTAAAGCAAAACAGTGAGAACCATATTAGGCCTCAAAGACAAGACAGAAGAGAATCCCCCATACTTGCTACATTGCCTACTGTCATCTTCCAAAGAGATGCTCAGGTTGCTGACCGGAGGCCTGCAAAATCTACGAAACCAGCAATTAGTTGCTTGATGTTCCTTAGTTGCTATCAATTTAGCCAGACCTCCGAAACAGCAGGTTGCTCATGGAGTGGGTGGGGGGTTGTCCCTGATTCCAAGCCCGCGTGCTGGTGCCACTCAGGCCCAGTGGGTTGGGCCCCGGAAGGGTAGGTAGAACTCTTGAACATATAGATGTAGGTAAAGACTTCATGAACAAAACCCTGATGGCATAGGAAATATTACAAAGAATTGACAACTGGGATCTCTTACTAAAAAGCTTCTGCACCACAAAAGAAATCACCAACAGAGTAAAAAGACAACTCACAGAGTGGGAAAAAAATCTTAGCAGGTTTTTCTTCAGACAAAGGACTAATATCTAGACCATACAAAGAACTGAAAAATATCAGACACCCCGCCCAAGTTTAAAGACCCAATCTAAAAATGGGCATTTGAAATGAATAGACACTTGTCAGAAGATGAAGCATGAGTGTAAAATACGTGGAAGATTGTTCAGTATCACTGACCATTTGAGAGATGCAAATTAAAACAATGCTGAGATTCTGTCTCATTCCAGAAAGAATGGCTATTATCAACAAATCAACCAATAACAAGTGCTGACAGAGGTGTGGGGGAAAAGGAACCCTTCTCCACTGTTGGTAGAGTATAGATTGGTGGAACCACTGTGGGAATCAGTGTAGAGATTCCTCAAACAACCAGGACTAGAGGTCCCATTTGACCCAGCTATTCCCCTTCTTGTTATTGTCTCAAAAGAATTAAAAGTGTCATACTACACTGTTGTATGTGCATGAATGTTTATAGCAGCACAGTGTGTAAGAGCTAAATCTTGGAAACAACCCAAATGCCCATCAACCAAGGAATGGATAAAAATGACGTGATTTTTTATACATTGAAGTCATAAAGAAGGATAAACTGGAGACATTTATAGCTAAATGGATGAACCTTGAGACTATACTCTTAAGTGAAATAAATTGTACACACCTGTATAAATATTGCTTTGTCTCTCTGGTGTGAGAAAGCGAAAGTGTAAATAAGAACAAATAGTATTTTATGAATAGATATAGATATTGTGAAATTGGAAGTAGTTGTTCAAAAGGATAGGGGACAGGGGATAGGAAGGAAGGGCAGAGAAAAAAGTGAGGAAAAATGGATAAAATGGAAAAAAAGCTTTGTAAATAAGGAGGGGACAAGGGCTTGAAGAGAGAGGAGAGGGATGGGGAAAAAAGAGAAACTAAGATTTATCAAGTTCAGATGTAAATTTCCTTTAATGAATATGATCATTATGTATATCTAAATTGTACCAATAAAGTATAAAAAATAATTAAGAAATTAATTGAAGAAAATGTTCCAGAGTTGAAGAATTAAGCAGGCCTGCAAATGAGGAAGACTGATGGGGTACTTTTAAAGTTGAAAAGAAAGCAACACCTAGATATATCCTCATGACTTTGTTAAATTTCAAGGATAAAGAAAAAATTTTGCAGTACCCAGACAAATCAGGTAACCTATAAAGGGGCAAAAGTCACACTGACCTCAGATTTTTCTCTGAGAATTCTAAGTGCCAGGAGTCAGTAGAAACACATGTACAGAGTTTTAAGGGAAAAGAACTTCGAACCAAGAATTATATGCCCTGCTAAGTTAGTATTTTTGTATGAAGACAACAGAAAGACATTCTCAGATACTAAGGTGTTAAGAGAGTGTATCGAACAAGAACATTCTCTAAACAGTTTGCAAAATGATTTTCTGCACCCTATAGACAAATTAGAGTAGGGACATAGTTGTGTGAAAGATTTGATTGTTAAAAGTAGTTAAGAACATGAAGTCTAAAATTGTTACACTGAGAGTGATAAACCCAAATGCAAATTAGGTTTGTAAGTTACATCTAAAATTTTTAGTTTTGTAGTGCATACCAAATATTCAGTGTAAATAAATATCATTTTTTGCCATGTAATGTTATAAAGATGGATGTTGGTAAGCCAAACGTATGTTAAATAAAACTGCTTTGTCACTGTGAACAGCACAAATACAGAAAGTCTTTTTAAATGTTCATCTGACAAAATTGGAAAATGATACATTCTTAATTCCTTTAAAATACTAACAAGTTTATAATGGTTGTACTAATACTGTAAGGAGAAAATCTCCACAAAGTACTGGTTAGAGAAGGGTGGATATATTTGAAATACTGATTGAGAAAATCAGTAATTACTATATCAGATGGTAGTTCCTATAAGTCAATTTGTCATCAAGTTGTGAACTAAAATAGATTACATACATTCCAAGTTTCTGGAATGGAAAACAAGTTCAAGAAAAAATAGCAAAAAAAAAAAAAAAAAAAAAAAAAAAAAAAAAAAAAAAAAAAAAAAAAAAAAAAAAAAAAAAAAAAAAAAAAAAAAAAAAAAAAAAAAAAAAGCCAGAGAAGTGTTAAAATTTGCATAAAAGCTATTGACAGAGAGAAAAGTGAATTATAAACTGATTAAATTTCCAATTGATAAAATCCAAATTGAGTAAAAAATTAGTCTATGATTTGAGATGCTCACATTTGCGTAAAACAAAGGTTAAATGAATTTAAAGGTAATATAAGCTCTTTAGCTCATAGAAGTGGAGAGTCACATACTTGTTAGGCAGAAATAAGAATCTTATAAGAAATTTCACATTTAAGAGATTATGTGGCACTCATGTAAGATTTTTGTTCAATTTCTTGATGCATCTGGTAGTTTTACTGTTCCAAAATGACCTAGAGATACATATATTTTAAAACACATTCATGATTAATTATTTCATATGCTGAAAATTAACTGAGTAGTCCTTCAATTAAAGAGAATACATGTAGGGAAAAAATGAAAGGATTAAAAAAATCTCTATGTAGCAGATACTTGGAAAAAAATAGCAGGATAGCTATCCTAATTACCAACAAAGTGGATTACAAGCCAAAATTGATCAGAAGAGACAAAGGACATCACTACCTATTGACTAAGGAAACAATTTAACAGAGTGATAATAATTATGAACATTTACGCATCAGACACCAACACACCTGACTTGATAAAACAAATAATGTTGGATATGAAAAATAAGATAAACATCAATTTGCAGTAGTACCTTGGCTTAGTAATGCTTTTGTTTGCAAACAATTTGGATTGCAAATAGAAGCAATTGGCAAAATTTTGTGTTTGTTTGCAAACTCTGCATCAGATTACCAACAGTACCCTGGCCACATTTCCCACATGAACATTAGTGTGTCCATGCTTTCCAGAATCATGCAACAAATCAAGTTCATGACCCAAATTACCACTGTAATTGTAGTGGGAGACTCCAATATCCAACTGACACAAAGAGATCTGACAGAAGGTAACTGTGGGGAAAAAAACCCCAGTAAACATGATACGAAATAGACAGAAGATGAAAGCTTTCCCTCTGAAATCAGAAATGAGACAAGGGTTATTGTAGTCCCAAATATTGAGTACAGTAATCCAAGTACTATAATCCTTTCTCTAGTCTTCCTCACAATCCAAGAAATTATATTTATAATTCCACTGAGACGTTATTGGAATCCCAGCAAGTTAATTCCAATCTACCACCTCCAATACAACCCACAGTGAGAATAAAGATTCCAAGACATATTCAAGGTTAAGGGCAGCCTGAGTCCAATCCTCGTGAGGACATGCAGAGAAAGCCTTGATCCTAGGCCTCTCCCAGAATTTATTAACTAGTGGAGCAAGGGGGTGGCTTGAGGATGAGTGACAGTGAGGATGGCGGGAACTACGTGAGTAACTTGAGCTGGCTGGCCAGATAGTGAGAAAGGTATCTCTGCAAAATACAGAGATAAAGATTTGCAGAGGGATCAATTTGCACAACCCAATCAAGATAGCAACTGAATTGTTTTGGGAGGCTGCTGCTTCAGTTTCTGATATGCAAACTTTATGCCCTGGGAACTCATAGCCTCTTTCTTGAGGCTCATACCCAGTGGACATTCCTGGAGCTCACTGGCTCTGCCATCCTGCTGTGTGTTATATATTTAACAAAGGTCACTATGGGAGGAAACAGGACACTGTCTGATGGCTTCAAAGACTACATACCAGTACCTGCTTCTGATATGTAAACTTTTACACCCTGGGGACTCATAGCCTCTTTCTTGAAGCACATACCCAGTTAACATTCCTGGAGTCACTGGCTCTGCCATCCTGCTGTGCCTATATGTTTTACAGAGATCACTATGGGAGGAAACAGGACACTTTCAGATGGCTTTAGAGATTACATACCAGTACCTCAGCTGGCCTTATTTGCAATGCTTAGAGCCAATTGAAGAGAGAAGGAAATACCATAGTCAGCTCTGTATATATCAACATAAGGAAATAAGTCTGAATATAATCAAC
>RJWM01039961.1:0-15774 GCA_004363535.1 Dasyprocta punctata
GGCTGAGGATGTTCACAAAGTAAGGATCCTTGCTCCCTGCTGAGTCTCTTAGTTAAATTTCTAAACTTCTCAAGTAGACACAATCTATCAATTGTAACAGTGATCCTGGGTGTATTTCTTTAGATTATTCACGGTCATTACAGGTCACAATCATTCATAATTTTGTGCCTTTGTTGTTTAAGTCAATAATTACCAAATATATTTCCCTGGAAGGTCATGTGGAGATTATCTGGGATAGAAGGAGAGGAATATGGGGAAATACAAAAGACACAAGGAAGCTGAAAGTTGAAGGAAAAGAGAAGTGAGGGAGAGGGAGAAGGAAAAGGGAGAGAAGAAGAAGAAAGAAGAGAGAGAAAGAGAGAGACAGACAGACAGACAGAGACAGAGACAGAGACGGAGATAGAGATTCTATTCTCAATTCTCCCCTATGTTTGTGTCAGAGGTAAACTAGTATACATCAAGGCCAGAAATCTTACCAGGTGGGTATACTTCATCTGTTTTATTTTATTTTTACTGATAATACAAATGAATAGAAGGATTTTGTAAGTTACATTCTGCAATTTTATGAGACTATTTTTCAGAATATTTACTCAGTTTTGTTTGCCGGCTTCCTCAATACATTCTAGCTTTTGTGTGCTTTTTTTGGTATCTTTTCTGTGTGACATTTTCAAAATTTCTCCTGAAATTTATTAAGGCAATAATTTTAACTTCCAAAACTTTCAGTTATTTTTTATTTCTTTCTCTGGCACCTTATTCTTTTCCTAATGAATGAATATAATATACTGTCCAACTTTTTATAAAATAAAAGAGAGACACAGAATTTAGTGGAGATCTTGTCTTTCCCATGAATAGTCTCTGTTTCCTCTGGAGACAAAATCTGGTTGATAGCCTTTGTCTTTCTCTCTCATGCTGCTGTATTAATAAGAACATTAGCGCTCTAATACTAGACAATCCCCAACTTCTTAGTGCCTTAACCCAGTGGAAGTAGTTTATGGTCGGCTTTGTTCCTCGTCACATAGAGACCAGTGCTTGTGTTCCTGCACAGGAAGCTCCTCTGGGCAGGTCTCCATGAGAGCCAACTCACCTCATTGCTGCCACAAGTGCTGAGAGAGAGAGAGAGGTAACACTGGGGAGAGTTTGTGCCTGGGCCAAGCCTGCAGGTAGTGTGTGTATCTGCTCAATTGCCCTATTCAGAACCATTCAGAACCCCATGAAGATGCAAGAGGACTGGGGAAGGTGTTTCACCTACATTCCCTGGAGGATAATAGGTTTTATGAAGCTTAGAGAATTGTCTTTGCCACAGCTTTTAATACCCAAATCACTGGTGATACCCAGTTGCCCATTATGCTTATGAATAAAAATATGTGTTGGTTATTACCTGTAGTTGCCTAGCATTTCCTTTGACAGTGATGTCCAACTCCATGCTGACCGCACACCTTCTGTCTGCAGGGCTGTTGTGTGGACCTGCAGGCTAATCTCCTAGGTAAGCAGTCTCTACCCTGGACAACCTTACTCATCTTGGGCTGAGAGGTTAATTAAGCCCTCTGAAAATGGTGCTTTCCTTAAACACACTCATAGGTGAGATGGTTAAAAGGGACTCTGACTGATAGCTCTGCAGTCCGTGGCCATACTTTAAATCCTTCTTTCTACCATGACCATAACTCTAAGAGCATGGGAAATGTTGTGCAAGTGCCTCACCTCACCGCAGCTTCCCCCTGGCTGTGTCTGTCTGTACCTCTCTCTACATGGATGCTGTAGCGTTTCAATCAGCGCTGGTCTTTCCCACCTCATATGGTCTCCCGAAAATATTATCTTTCCAGCATTAGCAATCATAAATTTTTTCTTTTACACTTTTTATTGTAACTTATATTTGAAAAGATTATTGTTTTTAGGAACAAGGAGAGGAGAATTGTTTTTCTCTTCTATTGTTTTGAACTAATACCTGTTTTATCTTAGAAATTAATAATTGCCATGCCAGTGTAACTCTTTTCTGTTATCACTAAATGATCTCCTAAAACAGCATTCGAAATATAAAAATAATTCCACTTCATGATAGGCCATGATTAATCCACTGTCTTTTTTTCTTGAAGATCTAGTTTATTTCCTTATTGTTTTTTATAACTATCAACTGGTCTGCAGAAGACAAGTATGTACTTGACATGCCACATGTCTGATGATTTTTCTCAGGTTGAATTCCTTGCAGTGGAATTATTGACTTAAAATCTATTTGCTTATACATCTCCCAAAATGCCATACTACCTTCCAGCCCAATATTCAGTGTATATGATCATTTGTAACATCCTTACCAATTTGTTTAGACCAATAACACTACTAGTTGCATACCATGGTTTCCTCAACTTTAAAATATTGTCTAGGTATTGAGCTATTGTAAAGAGTAAGTATAAACTTCCAGGCATGGTGATGCAAACCTGTAATATTAGCACTTGGGAGAACATCTTGAGTTTGACATCAGCCTGAGTCACACAATGAGTTCAAATCCCGCTTGAACAAAACAAAACAAAACATGGTTATACGTATAACTCACACATGCTTCCTCTAGTATGTTAAATATATAATAAATTCTATTTTTAAAACGACAAACTGTTTTAAACAAAGAACCAGCTGAATGCTTCTCAGGGTTGTTGCAGAGATTAAATGAGACAATATATATAAAAACACAGGGATGAGTTATTCAGGTAGTATATGTGTTACATACCATCATTCTCTCTCCTTTTAATTTAGTGTCTTGAATACATGAGTAGCTGATATTCCACGACCTTAGCAAGGTCACAGGGACAGCAAGCACAGCACATGATTGGCATCTGAGCTTCAGGCAGCTGCTATGACTGATCTATCTCTGAAGATCACAGAGACCAACAAAAGCTGGACCTCTAGGGGCTGACTTTCCCTTGGCCAAGCATGCAGACTTCGTTTTGCTTACAGACTCGTCTGAACATCTCTGTGTGAGCAACTTATCCCCAAGACTGTTGTCATCTTCCTGGGTACATCCCTGTGGTTTCATGATTTTCTGCTCCGTTCCCACTGTGTCTGTATGTGAGTACGACCACGTTGCAAAGAGGATAATGGTGATGACCAGGGTACACAGAATACACATTTCTGGTTTGCAAAATCTCCAGGGTTTTTGATAATAACCCAGTTGGAAGGAAGGGACAGAGTTTTGAAAAGAATAAAGTGAAAATAGCTAGGATAACAAATGTCTGTAGCTAAAGGAACAATTCTAGAAATGGAAAGGAGATTATAAAGCTGTTGGAAAGTTCAGTCATAAAATGATAGGATAAACGAGAACCTGAGTTTAATAGACAGACTGATTTTATGGGTGCATCTCCACCTTGGCATTTTCTGTGAGCCTAGGATCTTTCAAATGAAATATTAGTGACATAGACTATTTCACATTCAGAACCTTATTTTCTTCTTCCTCCTCTTTTCCTTTTCCCTATGGATTTTACCTCCTGAAACACTCCAGCCATTTAAATGAAGCCATTATTTTACACTGGTCTTCAGTTCTGAAATACATTTAATTAGAAATAAGGGTCACTAGACCACCTCCAAGAGACCTTGTGCCCAGCTTTGTTTCCTGTATCTGTGCCCTGTCATCTACTATGAGCATCCTGCATGTATTGTTTTATACAGTGATGAACCCAAAAATGTCTCAAGTAATTACATCCTTTCTGTGTTTGCTTCAGGGAGGTTATGTGTTTTTCGGCTGGGAAGAAATGTTGGATGATCATAGTTCAAACAGTGAAAGGGAAGCAACAGTTTTTTTTCTATTAATGGAAACAAAACAAAGCCCAGAGTGAGGCAGTGTTGAGCTAGGGGTGCAGGGCTGTTTGGACCAAGTGGAAGTTTATTTCTCTTCCACACAACAGCCTAAATGTCAACCCCTCAGGGCAGTTGCAGCAGCTGCAGAATGATCTGAAACAAGGGACAACTGGTTTGTACCCTGAATAATATGAAAATGAGTACAGACTATTCTAAGAAGCAGGACAGAAGAAGGGGGAAAGAGTGGACATGCAGACTACCTTTTGGACACTGAGTAAAAATTTGTACAATATTGGATTTTATATCCTATGACCAGAGTCAAGCAATTACACCTGGCTTTAATCAAATACACAAAATAATATTTTGTTTTTATTTCAAGTCTCCATTTGGAATGAAACATGGCTAGCAATTTCTGTCACAAGAGAATATTTTACTTGGTAGAGATCATGAAAAAATTCTGTATAGGTAATGGCAACTACTTTAACATTTTAGAACGAAGTAACTACTTATCAGTATGACTTTGCATTAAGCCATTATGTATGAAATCATAGTAACATAAAATATCTTTTTAATTTTAAACTTTTGAAGTCAAATTATAGATAAAGCACAGAATTATTTGATTATGCTACAGAATATAATATAAATTTACTGACCTTGACGATGAGAAGGTAAAATTGTAGATCGTGAGTTCATCTCATGGAAGGAAGTAAGGAAACTAAGAAGGCTTGGGTTACCTATAGCATCATAATAAAATAAGAGCTGCCAGGAGATGCTATGGAGAGTTATCGCAATATGTTTCACAGAATGAAAATGTATGGGTTGTGAATATTGCTTATTGCAGAAAATTATTTAATAAAGAATTTTATAAATGCTGAGATGACTGTGTGGTGCACTACAACTTACTTAGGAGAAAGGGAATTAAATGTTCTGTTAGGGCTCCACCACCCCACTTCATACATGTCCCCCTCCTGGTGGGACAGCATTCCCATTGTGCAGGAAGATGCTGGGGACCGGGGGGACACTTGTGAGTTGAGGAGATAACTCAGAGGACATCACTATGACCTGATAATAGGCACACAGTGGAAGAGTAGATGGATAAATGAGTGATGCTTGATGCAGGGAATTCCTCCTATTTAAGTAGATGCGTCAGTTTTACCTAGGCTGATGTAACTCTTTGTTTGAGCCACCTGTTCTCACCAAGTCAGTTTCTGACTATCTCTTCAATTCCTATGTGCCAACTCTTCAAAGCAAAGATGTGCTGCCCAAAGAACTTGTCCCCAGATCCCATAACAATTACACCTTTAGCTATTAAACTAAATTAACATTCTGTGACCCTGTTATGCATACAAGGACCATTTCTTTGAATTTGAATAGACCATGAGAGATAGGTCTACTTTTCTGTGGTGGTGCAAATCATGTTCCAAGCCTGGATAATTGAGAATTGATGCTTAGACCATAATACTGTCAGCTGTGTGTTGACATGTGTGTTTAGCCGCGTGTGTGATATAACTATGTCTTTTAGTGGTCAAGAAAGCACACATATTGGCAATGTCTTGCCCTTTTGGTTTGTCAGCTTGTCATGTACATAACATATTTTTTGCAGAGTTAAACCCTTACTTTCATTTTTGCTCTCCATTAAGGTGGACTCCATTGAAACTTCCTTTTTTGACTGAAAAACTGATCCTCTTTCTGTACTCTGGATAATTTGATTCTCTGAGGCCCAAACTTCTGTCCATGAATAATACATTTCTTCACTATCATCTTCTTTTGTTCCAACTACCCCTCAAGTAGACTCTCAGGTCCTATTTTCTGGACCCTAGGGTTCAACTCTACCAATATTGAGCTATGGATGTGAAGTGAGGGAATTACTTACCAAATTTATGACTCATTATTTTTGTCCCTAACTGCAATTTGTGAACTTTATGATGAGGAATTTCCATTGTACATAACAGTGATTCTTTGGAGCACGATTAAAGAGAAGATTTTCTTTGTTACATAAAAATAATTCATGGGTTCCAGAGTGAACATATGTTCAGTTACTCAGTCTAGAAATAACACACCCTGCTTCACAATGATTCCTTTTGTGAAGAGCCAAATGACAGCCTCTCGCAGACCCTGTGGAGCAGTGTCACATGTTAGTGGATTCTCACAGTCACTCATCCTGCTTCCCTGTGCTGTCTGCAGTGGGAACCTGCTTGCTCCCCTTGTAGGTTGGACTTACAACAGCAGATTCTTGTTTTCTCCTATCCCTTGCGATGGGCAGCACATTCAGGGTGCATTTTATCCAATCATGTGTGTTTCAGAGGTTGCTGCCTTCTGCATCTACACATAGCACAACTTAAGAATTCTGCTCATGTCTCACGGGCTACTTGCATCTACACTGAGTTCCTTCATTCTCCTTTCAATGGTCTAAAGATCTCAAAAAATATGACATGCGCATGGAAGGCATCATTTAATTCCTTCTTGGACTTTCATTGTGTCGATGATTTGAAGATTACAGGGCCATTGCTACATAACAGCTTTTGTGTTCAATCCCTGTCTGCTGATCATTTACTTTGCTTACGCTAGGGCATTGTTGGGAGGAAATGCAAAGGTTCCTCTGAATTGGAGTTTGTAGCTCTTGTCAATCAAGCCTCCATTATTTGTGCAAATGCTTTCTCTTAACATTTTTCCTTTCCTAATTATAGTTTCCTTAATCCTAGAGGTAATAGCAACATCTAGGAACTTTTAAAATATGTGGAGTCCACTGTCTTATTCTGTCCTGAGTGTGCGTGTGTGCATGCGTGTGTGTGTGTGTCTCACTTTGTGTCACACAGTGCTACAGCCTCCTACTGCAGAGCCTGCCTCAGCTGTTCCACCATGGACCTGAAGGAGGGCTTAGAGGAGAATTGGAAGAGGAGTCTTGGTCATTGACACCTTGCTGGGTTACCGTCACCTTGGTGGTCACCTTCCACATCCATGAGAGGTTCTCTGTTCGTTTCCCTGGCTGCAGGTCAGAGCCCATGCTAAAGGATACATCCTCTCCAGCCCATTCCCAGCTGGGCAGATCAGCTCTCCGTTCCCTTCCCTGCTTTCCATTTTCTTTCTATCAAGCATGAAGTCTTATTAGAGAATCATTCATTTTTATAAGGCATTGCATTTAAATAGACTTCAAATATAGATATTTGAAACAAGTAAGGGAGCCAGGAGTGGTGGCACACGTCTTTAATCCCAGCACTCAGGAGGCTGAGGTAGGCAGAGCTTTGTGAGTTTGAGGCCAGTTTGGGCTACAACGTGAGCAAAGCCAGCCTGAACTACATAGTGTGACCCTGCCTCAAAAATACTAGGGCCAGGAGTTTGGCTCAGTGACAAACATCTGCCTGGCAGGCATGAGATTGTGAGTTCAATCCTCAGTACTGGGGAAAAAAAAAAAAAAGTAAGGTTTCACAAACACACCCAGATATTACACTTAGTGTTTTCTTACCACCAGGATCAAACTGAGGTGTGGCAGCATCTATGGGAACTCTATAGCTTAGAAAAAGAGTAGGAGCGGATTCTTTATCAAAGTGTTTCTCAATGGATTCTACTTGGGTAATGAGTGTTTATTTTAGTGAATTCTACCTGAATCACACACTTTATTAAGTTTGTGGGTATTCTCATTGCTAGCCATTTTGTTTCCTCTTGTGATTTTCTTCTTCTTTTTTTTTTTTTTTTTTTTTTTTTTTTTTTTTTTTTTTTTTTTTTTTTTTTTTTTTTTTTTTTTTTTTTTTTTTTTTTTTTTCAGATCCTAGATTCTATGTAGGCACATCATGGATTTTCTCTATCTACTACTCTCTAGATTTACTTCTTTTTTCTATCTTTCTACATTTTTTTGTTTCTCTGTATCTCTGCCTCTGTCTCTCTTTCTCCCTCTCCCTCTCTCTCTCTCTGTGTGTTTACTTGTTATATTCTGTTATAACCAGGTAGTTAAACGGTTTGCTTCTTCTGCTATGTTGTTATAAATCCAATTATTTCTGGAATCCTAGAATCCTAGAATCCAAAGAAGAGGCCCTTCTTGCTGATATTTATAGATTAACCACATCTGATGAAATCTTACCAATCATTGGTTGCTGACTTAATATTCTGAAAGAAGTTCCCATTGTCCTAACATGAGAATGATCCTCTCCATATATAACAAATATAGCAAATAATTAATGTTCATTATTATTTATTATTTTATACTTTGATCCAATTTACATGTTCTCTCTTGCTTGTATTTCCAGATGTCCTGACAAACTTTCTTTGGAGCCTTATTGCACTTAGCACAGACGCCCTTTGTTCCAAGAAGCTTCCAGGCAGTTCTCTGTCATTCACTTTCACTTCTCTTCTTGCCTCTAGGACAAACTTCTTTTCATTCTAAAGACAAGCCATTTACTTTTCTGAAAATTTTCTCCATTTTTTTTCTGCACAAGACAACTCTATTAGGGTCACAGACACAGCTTTGAACACAGCACCGCAAGATTTGAAGTGGATGTGGGTAATGAAACTTTCTCACATGACATCTCTTCCTAAGGTAGTTGAGTATGACAGATCAGGTAATTGTCACTGTCTGTGACTCACGAGATGACTTACATTTGGAATGTCAGGGTGTGTACATGAGAGAAAGTGTGTGCACCCCTGCGTGCATTGGTTTCTTGCCTCCTGACCTTGATTTTCTTGCTCTGACCTACGCGGTTCGGGAGTAACAACATCAGGACACCCTGGCTCCCACTCTGATTTCCTCTGAAAGGCTTCCTCTCTGCTGCCTGCCCTAATGTCTCCATTATCCCAGTTAACCACACCCAGGGCTCCCTGGCCAGCCCCCCACCCTGCCATCCTGCTCTCACACTGTCCTGTAGAATACACGCCAGGGCACAGTATGCAGTTTGTGGTTGACCTGTCCTACATTGTTCATTTTTTCCTAGATTCCTATCCTTGCTCTACCTAAAACACAGTTCTGTTCCTACAATACTGACATTCTGTTTTTTGTTTTGTTTTGTTTTGTTTGGTACCGGGGATCAAACTCACAACCTTGCACCTGCCAGGCAGGCTCTTAAGCCACTGAGTTAAATCCCCAGCTCAATTCTTGAGACAAGGTCTCACTATGTAGTTCAGGATGGCCTGGAACTCACTTTGCAGTCCAGGCTGGTCTTGAACTCACAATGATCCTCCTGCCTCAGCCTCCCGAGTGCTGGGATTAAAGGCGAGCACCACCACACCCGGTTTTCACATTCTGTTTTTCTCCTCTGTTGAGAAGTCTCCAAAACCAACTCCACAGCAGTGCCCTCGGTGGCTTGTTGCAACTGACGGTGCTTGTGGCCACTTCTAATCACCTTTCTCTGCTCACGATTCTTTAAAGCCTTTGCCTTTTATGCCTGCAGTCCTCCTAAGATCGATGGCTTAGCATCCTCTGTTGACCCATTTTCACATCCAAAGATGATTCAATCACTGACTCATGTTCTTTTCTCTATTTCGCCCGCTCTGGACTTCACTTAGGAGCACGGTGTTTCTATCGAGTGCCTCCTCAGGGTCTTAGTTCTTACATCACTCAAAAATAAACACAGTAAAGGTTCTCTTGACACTTGCCTTCTGTCTTCCCCAGAAATAACCACTGTTCCCAATCAGAGTGCATTTTCTAGCTCCCTTTCTTTATGTATTTTTGTATTTCATACTAAAATGAGATTCATGGAAATGTATAATAGGGACTCAATGATTAGTGATTGAATAAAAGTATATTTGTATATATGCATGCATGTATACATACACATCAGTATATATATATATATATATATATATATATATATATCTGGGTACAGATTGCTTTGCATATGTATTTATATTTTGATAAAAATTGTGTTGCTTCATGCATATTACTTGGCCACTTGCCTTTACAACCAGATAATAAGTCTTGGGAATTTTTCCAAGTTAACACTTAATCCTGTATTTTGTTTATTATAAGTTCTTTATAGTATTGTGTATCATGGATATTGACTTGGCCATTTATTTGCTAATAGGGATTTACATAAGTCATGTACCTTGCCATTTATAAACAATGCTATGGCATACACCTTGTCCCCAGGTATATGTATTTTTATGCAGTTGTTTCTTTGAATTGTGAAGTAAAACGTAATGCAGATTTTTAATAAGTACTGCTAAATTGTCCTTCAGAAAGGTTTTTTTTTTTATTTTTTTTGGCACTGGGAATCAAACTCACAGCCTCGCGCTTGCCAGACAGGTGGTTAAGCCACTGAGCCAAACTCCCAGCCCTAGTTTTTTGAGGTAGGTTTGCACTATGTAGCTCAGGCCGGCCTTGCGCTCCCGTTGTAGCCCAAGCTGGCCTTGAACTCACAACTCTCCTCCTACCTCAGCCTCCTGAGTGCTGGGATTAAAGGCATGTGCCACCACGCCTGGCCTTCAGAAAGATTATTGAGGTTTATTATCCTGCTGTATATGTAACCATTTCCCCACATGCTCACCAACATCCCATATTATTGAATCTTTTAATTTTGCCAATCATGGTATCCTTTTAATTAGCATTTCCTGATCATTAGATTAAACATCTTCTCTTGTGTACTGGCTTTCACTATTACAATTCTGTCCTCCATACTTTTTCCTTCTTTTGCTCGTATTTCTCAGGAAGAATTTTCCTATCCAAGAGTTAATTTCCCTATGCTCTTTTGTTTCTCAGTTTATCTTTCTTCTGCATCTTTAGGTTTGTGTCTTCATGGGTAGCTCCCTTTGGCTTTCAAATAGAATCAAATTGCAGTTATTTTAGCATAAAAGTCCGCATTCAAATCCACCACTCCCTTTAACCATTTCCTTGTTCTGTGCACTCTTAAGCTTGTCAACAGCACTCCTCACCCACTCTGTCACCGCTTCCAGTCAGTGAAGCTGGGGATTCTACCAAGTCTCATTTTATGGGTGTTGAAATAGCCATTTAAAACCTGTTGTATCTCTTTTTAATCTTCACTTACAAGGGAGTATCTCACTTCTTTTTTTGTCTCTAGGACAAACTTCTTTTCTCAAGGCTTTCTTCTTCCTTTTGTCTAAGAGTGTGAATGGTCAGAAATTATTATGTTGGGATTTTGTTCTATTTTTTCCTCACTTGTTATTTGGAGGATCTCATCAACTGTGAATATTTAACTATTACCTCTATGTACACATGATTCCCAAGTAGGTATCACAAGTTGTGAAGACTTGATGAAAGCCTAGGCTTTTACTGTTTCCTGTAAAATTATAGTACTATAACTTCAAGTTCACAACTGTAAATGATGATTATTGTCCTCCTCTTTGTCGAACCAATTCATATGATTTTATCCTGTGTGTGTGTGTGTGTGTGTGTGTGTGTGCACGCGCGCATCTGTAATGAGAGGGAGAAAATCTTCTTTTTTAAATGGCAGAATTCTCCCTGGAGAAAAATTTGCTTTATCCCCCGAATTACTTGGTGAGTCACTTTTGGTGAAGGGTGGGAGGAAAATATCAGCAAGGATTAAGCTTGGATAAAAAAGAGCTGGGCATCCAACTGCTTTTCATGTAGGGCTGATACACTGTTACTCTTTTGTTTTGCTGAATATACTTTGCAGGAGCTGGATTGTCTGGTGTTATAATAAGGATGAGAGTAGCTGTGGAAAAAGAAAGGAATGAAAAGGCAGCTGTCATCCAGAATAGAGAAGAGAAGATGTGTTTTAGGGGAAGCTGTGAAGATCTGGGATGTAGTATCACTAAGAACTCTCTTACCTTTCTGGAAAACTTTCAGCAAAAAACCTGTTTCTCATGGATTAATTGTAACTAATTAATTAAAGTGCCATATTCATTAAGGTACTCTCCTGTTCAAATTTTCCGATTGTTTTTCTATTATTCAAATATTAAATTAAATATACTAAAACTGGAAATAGTCCAGGTATTAGTGGGTGAATGGATGAGGAAGCTATGGTATACCCATACAATAGAATACTACTCACCAATCAAAACATTAACTGTTTATATTTTAACAACATTGAGAAACCTCCAAATAATTCTGATAAATAAAAGTAGAGAGGCAAAAAAAACGCATCATATTTTATGATTCAATTGTATAAAAATTTTATGAAATGCAAAGGAAACTATTACAAAAAAAGTATATCATTGTTTGTTGGGGGACAGTATAAAAGAAGAGGGGGGTTATTACAGGACACAAGGAAACTATTGGAAGTGAGACGTAAGCTCAGGATCTTAATCCATTTTATGATTTTCCAGGTATTTAATAGGTGAAAGCTTGTTACACTGAACATCTTATATACTTTTTTTCTTTTTTTGGTACTGGGGATCAAACTTATAACCTTGTGCTTGCCAGGCAGGCGCTTAGGCCACTGAGCTAAATCCACCACCCTATTTTTTTGAGATAGGGTCTCACTATGCAGTTCAGGTTGGCCTTGAACTCACTTTGTAGTGCAGGCTGGTCTAGAACTCACAATGGTCCTCCTGCCTCTGCCTCCCAAATCCTGGGATTAAAGGTATGCACCACCACACCCAGCTTTAAATACTTTTATTATGTATCAAATGCACCTTTAATAAAGCTGTAGTTGAAAGAAGTACATTTAATTCAGTATCTTGAAGTATTGGAAAATTTTAACAGACTAATAATGAGGAAGGGATTGAATCATTAATAATAAAATATCCAATGAAAGAAAAGTTGATGACTTCACTGGTGAATTCTGTCAAACTTTAAAGAATTAATATCAGTCCTTCTCATATTTTTCCAAGGAAGTGAAAATGGCTGAGTACATCTAAATTTTCAGATATGAAGACAGAAATGGATGCTACAAAATATTAGATGTCAACTTCCCTGATGCACACAGCTATAAAAATCCTAAATGGAGTACAAGCAAGCTAACTTCAACAGCTTACTATTGAACTAAAAGACCAGGCATGTTGGCCATATCTGTAGTTCCAGCACTCAGGAGACTGAGGCAGGATGATTACCTCATGTTTGAATCCAGCCTGGGCTACATAGTAAGATCAAAGCCAACCTGAACTACATATCAAGACCCTATCTTGAACAAAACAAAAACACCTCACCTCAGCACATTAGAAGAAATCATGATCAAGTGAAATTTATCCCAGGAATGCAAGGATGGCTCAACATATGCAAATGAACAAATGTGATACACCACATTGACAAAATGAAGGACAAAAAACATCTGATTAACTCAGTTTATGTGGAAAGCATTCAACAAAATTCTTTTTTATCATAAAAATTCTCAAAGAATTAGGTACAGAAGGAATACAATACAATAAAGCCCGTATAACATGTGTGCAGCAAACAGTATGTACAACAATGAAAATTAAAAATTTTTCTTCCAACTTCATGACCAAGACAGAGAGTTCTATTCTCACCACTTCCATTCAACATACTACTGGAAGTCCTAGCCAGAGCAATTAGGCATAAAAAAGAAATAGGTGGGAACCACATCGGAAAGAAATTAAATAGTCTCTGTTTGCAAATGACATAATGTTTGATGTAGATATCTTAAATCTTAAAAGTACTAAATGAATCTAGAAAAGTCACTAGATACAAAATCAATACAAATAAATCAGTTGCATTTTTAAACACTAAGAAGAATCTATTAAAAAGATTAGGAAACCAACTCTATATATAATAGCTACAAAATATAATAATAAATTTAACAAAGTGAAGTGAATTTGAACTGAAGATTTCCTGTGCAACCAACAAAATATCAACAAGATAAAAAGGGAACCCATGGAATAGGAGAAAATATTTGCAAATAATATATCCAGTTAGGAGTTAAAATTCATGAGTATATGAGGAATTCATATAATGCAATAGTAAAGACAAACATTAAAAAATGAATAACTCACCCAACTAAATAATGGTAAAGGACATTTTCATAAAGAATAAACTTTAGCACTCGGGAGGCTGAAGTAGGCAGAGCGTTGTGAGTTCGAGGCCTGGCTTGGGCTGCAACGCGAGCATAAGGCCGGCTTGAGCTACGTAGTGTGACCCGGCCTCAAAAAACTGGGGCTGGGAGTTTGGCTCGGTGGCTTAAGCACCTGCCCTGGCAGGTGCGAGGCTGTGAGTGCAATCCCCGGTGCCACAAAAAAAAAAAAAAAAAAAAAAAAGAATAAACTTTAAAAAAATTTTTTTTTTTCTAAAAAGACATTCAAAATGCCCATGAGTATATGAAAAAGTGTTCAACACTACTAATCATCTTTTTTAATGGGTAGAGATTTTTCCACAGAAGTCGTCTAAATGGCCACAGGTTTATTTTTTTTTAAGTTACATAACATTGCTGAGCATTACCAATTATCAAAGAAATACAGATCAAAATAACAATGAGAACTCTCCCAACCTGTTAAGTGACTATTTTCAAAAAACAATTTTTTTTCCTTCAGCACTTTCATGTTCTATTGTATTCTCACATAATTTTCATTGAAACAAAAACAAAAAACCCTCTGTCTTCCTTATCTTGTCCCACTGACAAAATATGTCTTCCTTCTCAGATTGTTTTTCATATTTTCTTTTTAACACAGATTTTGGGCAATGCAATGATGATATTCTTCGGTGGTGTGTGTGAGTGAGGGTCTGAGTCTGTCCAGGTGCACACACGTGGGTTTCACGCATTTAAGAATTTAGAGGGTTTTTTGTTTGTTTGTTTGTTTGTTTTTTTTTGTTTTTGTTTTTGTTTTTGTCTTTTTGAGACAGGGTCTTGATATGTAGTTCAGGCTGGCCTTGAACTCACTTTGTAGTCCACGCTGGTCTTGAACTTGAAATGATCCTTGTGCCTCAGCCTCCCAAGTGCTGGGAATACAGGCATGTGCCACCACGGCTGGTCAGTTTAGAGATTTTTTTAATTTTTAAACAGTTCAGTCGTGATTTCTTCTGATTTTATTTTTCTGTCTTCACATCTCTTTCCTTGTGTAGAGAAACCATAATTACATTAGTCCACTTGAAATTGTCCTGTAACTTGCGATTATCTGTTCATTTTAAACATTGTTTTTCTCTCTCTATTCTATTTTGATTTGTTTTTATAACATCAACATTGCTAATATTTTAAGCCTCATTGACTAATCTAACATTGATTTTTTTCAGGGCATTTTTCTCATCTCAGACATTGTAACTTTTCCTTGCATTACTTTGAGCTGGGTCTTTTTACATTTCTACGTCACTACTTAACACGTTCAATCTTTCCCTTCTTGAACATGTGGGATACAGTTGTAATAACTGTCTCCTAATTCTAAGATCTGTTACTGTTCTGGGTCAGCCTACTTAATTTATTTTTCTTATTGTGAATACTATTTGTCTCATTTTTTGCATTCTTAGTAGTTTTTATTGCATGTTACTCATTGAGCTTTACTTTGATGTTGAAACTTTTAAGTTCCTATAAATATTCATAAGCTCTGCTTTGGAGCAATGAAGTTTCTTGAAGACAGTCTGATTCTCTTGTGCCTGGCTTTAAAGATTTGCTAGGTGGGAAAACGCAGAGCAGCATTTACTGTGGCCTACTAAGAATACATATTCTCTACCTCTAAATCAAAGTGCTTCTGAGATCACTACTTGATGTTCCTTGAATTTTCAGGTTTTCCCGGCCCCATGTGAAATCCAATTACAACTATTCTCTTTAATCCTTTTGTGCAGTTATCTTCTCAGTCAGATAGGTTCTGTGCTCTGTTTAGGTCTCTAATGAACGGTGAGGGCGACCTGGGCATCCCTGGCATACTCTCTGTGCAGCTCCTTCTTCCCCCTTCTCAGCCCTGTGAACTCTCCCTGCCTTCTTCTTCCGTGACACTAGGTTCTGCCTCCTCAATTCAAGGATTTTACTGATCTTTTCTTGGTTTTCACTTGTGTGTGTCATGGTCTGGAAGTTCTTTCAAAATATATATTCAGGCAATTTAAAGCTAATTTTAATTTTATCCTGTCCTTTGTTCCCTGGTATCTAATGTTTTGAAAATTATTGATTTGTATATTTTGTCCCTTTCTTCATTTTTGTTGTGATTAAA
>RJWM01039962.1:0-15775 GCA_004363535.1 Dasyprocta punctata
TTTCCTGACCACTAGTGTCCAGGTTACGTACCTTTTAGGACTCCAGATCAGTCTCAGTATATTCGAACTCTCCTAAATCCCTGCCCTGGCCTGGAAGGCTTCATGAATGGTTTTTGAACCTCAGCCTTTAGCATCGTGTCAATGAGTAGTAATGAAGGCATTATGTCCCTACTCAAATCTTTTCTCTGTTTTCTCTTATCCAAATTTTATAGAAGGCTATTCAGTTCATTACAAGCTGGTCTTACCCATTTGGGTAACTGCACTATTCACAATTTAAATACAGGCAGCATGCCTTATTCATTGTTTTAAAATGCCTATTTTGTGAGTTTACTGACTCCTTTCTTCTGGAAGACTTTCTTTCTTTCTTTCTTTCCTTTTATTTCTTCTTCTTTTATTCAAATTACATTCTTCAAGTCTAAGCCCAAGTGAACCTTGCTGCCCTTGTCTCTGCTTTTCTTCCTGGAGCTTTAAATAGCCTTTTGTGTTCAGTCTGCCATCTATAAATTCTGAGACCTTTGATACCTTTGCCTAAGCCTGGTCTTTGAGGCTCATTTCTGCTCAGTGTTGTTTTGACCCCATGTCCTCTCTCTCTCTCCAAAGCATGGGGCTTTTACCTGTGCTATAGAGGCCGGGGTCACTTCTTATTTCCAGACCTCAAGACAAAGTCTTTTATCCAAGAGTGCTTTGAAATACCAGTCTGACAGGAAGAATTGTTCCATGGGATTATCAGTAAAATGCAACTTGATTGGATTTATGCCAGAGGCAGAAATAAAAGCAAGTGAAGATAATATTAACAATAACTACCGTTTATCAGATATCTACAAAGTATCAAGCAGTGCACCAGATCCTGTAGGGTTCCTATAGTTGTTATGATAAACTTTAAAGGTAGGGATTGAACAAAAACTGAGAAGTTAGAGATTAAATAACTAGCCTAAGATCATAAAATCAAGAAATGACAGACCTGATTTGAGTTTACAACTCCAGTCCTTGCCAACTCTACCTAACCTTTTAGATATGCATGGTCCAATGCTACTACTAGCTTCATGATGCTATTGAAATTTGTTAATAAAAAACATTTAGTTATACAGTTATGTGTATTCATTCAAATACTCTACAGTCATATGTGGCTCAGGAATACAGACAGATATTTTCCAGTATAAGAGAATGTTCTAATATTCCCAGGATATGTCAGAAAGAAGGCTCCCACTACAATAGGGAGATAGATGGCTCTTAGCAAATGATGACAGGGTGATAAGAAAAGGAAAACTTTCCTTCTAAAAGGAATAGAGGTAGCTCAGTTCATGTTCCAAAAGAAATTCTTACAAGCCGGGCGTGGTGGCACATGCCTTTAATCCCGGCACTCAGGAGGCTGAGGTAGGAGGAGCATTGTGAGTTCGAGGCTGGCTTGGGCTACAACATGAGCACAAGGCTGGCCTGAGCTACATAGTGCAACCCTGCCTCAAAAAACTAGGGCCAGGAGTTTGGCTCAGTGGCTTAAGCACCTGTCTGGCAGGCTCAAGCTTGTGAGTTTGATCCCCAGTGCCGCAAAAAAAAAAAAACAAAAAAAAAAAACAAAAAAAAAACAACAACAACAACAAAAAAAAACTTACAAACTCTAACTGTAAGACTATGTATCAGTTAGAATTTATTAAAGGAACAAATTTAATATAAAAATATATGATATATACAGGACTTACAAAGTAGTCTTACAATGGCTGCCTGCAAAGTTAGGGTGAAAGAATGAAAAAGGGCTGTCTGTCACTGGATCTCATCAAAAGAGAGGTCTTTCCTCATACCTCTATCTCAAATATCTTTGTCACCTATTTTCCGGTCATATTCCTTCCAAGTCCCTGACCATTTTGCCAGAGACTGTTGATTACAACCCATGAGTCAGTATAAAATTGCATATCTGGCCATATTTTCTTCCAAGAAGAGTGTACAACCAGTTGTACTATCCGAAGTTCTGTCTACTGTGAAGAGTTCCCTTCACCATTGTCCTTCAGGGATGTTTTAGAAGGGGCCACAGTGCTGCAGTTGTTCACTTTCGGGTGGTGCCTGTATAACATGCAGAACTATCTGCAAACCAGGTCCTAGTCTTTTTTCCTTTGTCAGCTGATCATGTGGTATAAGACTGTGGTGCATACTAGAAGTCAGAAGGCAATATAGCAGGAGTAAGAACCATGGGCATTTGGGCAGCTTCTTCATGTAACGTACAGTGCCCTCTGGACCTGTTTGCGAGCAATCACGTATATACCATTTTCACTTAATGACATACTGTTGTGGAGGATGTTCAACTTTATAATTTGATATATAGTTGTAAAGATAATAATACCAGATCAGATAATACCCAGCTCATCAGGGGCAGCTCAGGTTGTGAGGTAACCTGGTGTCCCATGGTCAACCCAGTAACAGGGCAGAAGCTGCTCTTCAAAGGAAGAATAGTTGTCTGCAGATGATAGTGGAGACTTGGTCCAAAACCCTGAAGGTCATTTTTGGTAGGTTATCTTTGTCTAGAAATGTATTCATTTCTTCTAGAGTCTCCAACCTATTAGAACATAGATTTTCAAAGTAGTCCTTAATAATCTTCTGGCCTTCAGTGGTATCTATTGTAATGCCATGCCCTTTTTTCATCTTCAATTTTATTGATTTGTGTCTTATCTTAGTTTTGGCTTGTTTGGCTAAGTTACTTTTTACTCGTTGCCGAGACACTTAGTTACTTTTTACTTGTTGCCGAGACAAAATACCTGACGCCCAAAATTAGGGAAGGAAAGGTGTATTCTTACAGTTTCTTGCGAGTTTCAGTCCATTAGTTGGCTCCAAGTCAGCATGGGGTGGCGGGGCTACGGTTCATGGTGGCTGCAAGCCACAGGCACGCTGGTGAGAGAGAGAGAGAGAGAGAGAGAGAGAGAGAGAGAGAGAGAGAGAGCACTGTATGTCAGCTCCACCCCTGGGTGGGCACAGCACTCACATTGCCAGATAAACCAATAATTCAGCCCCATCAAAATTATATGAGGACTTGGGAGTACATAGCATATCACCCGATACACTAAGGGTTTATCAATTTTTTTCCAAGAGCCAAATCTTTATTTTATTGACCCTGTGTATTATTCTTTTTGTCATGATCTCATTAATCTCAGCTCTGATCTTCATTATGTCTTTCCTTCACTTGGGTTTGGTTTTAGTTTATTGTTTTTCCAAGGCCTTGAGATGCATTATTAGGTTATTTGAGATCTTTCTGATTTTTTATGTAGGCACTTACAGTTATAAGCTTCCTTATTAGGACTACCTTTTCTGTATCCCAGAGACACTGCTATGTAATATTTTGTGTTCATTTATTTGTAGGGATTTTGAAATTTTCTCCATGATTTCTTCAGTGATCCACTGATCATCCTGTTTATATAGTTTCTATGGTTTCACTTGCCCTGGATTTCTAGTTTCATTCCATTATGATGTGATAATATATAAGAAATTCTTTTTTTTTGTATTTGCTAAGGCTTGCTTTATCACCTAAACTATAGTCTATTTTTTAAAAGAAAAAAGACACATAAAAGAAAGACAAAAAGCAAAAGAGACAAATGACAACAGCAAATCCACAACAGTAACATTACAGGTTTACATAGCAAGATGATAGGAACTTGACAATGGTTGCAATATTGCATATCATTACCTTCAACACGGTTGTTTATATTAACAGATATAGACATGTAAAATTGATCTAATCATATGAGTATTAACCATTCTTTCTCAATAACTAATACATTCAGCAGTATAGTCATTTTAGTTATCTTCCATATACATATATACAGATTTATGTCTTTTTCCCTTTCCCTTTCTTCTTTCTTCCTTTTTCCTTTCCCAATTACTTTTGCTCTTTGAGTGGTTTCTTACCCTTACACAGTATGTATTGTAGATTTTGGATCATATATACTTTTTCAGTTTCTTACACAAGGGAGAAAATACGGTATTTACACATATGGGTTTGATTTATCTCACTTATTAGTATGGTCTCAAGTCGTGTCCATTTACTTATAAAAGTCTCAATGCAATCTTTCTTAACAGCTGAGTAGTACTTCATTGTATAAAAATACCACAACTTTTTTATCCATTCCTTGATTGATGGGCACTTGAGGTGTTTCCAAGATTTGGCTACTGGGTTGCTATAAACATGGGTGCACAAATATTACTATGGTATGATATTTTCAACTCTTCTGGGAAAATGCCAGAAGCAGGATAGCTGGGTCAAATGGGATCTCTAATCCTAGCTTCTTGAGGAATCTCCACACTGATTTCCACAGTGGTTGCACCAGTCTACACTCCCACCAACAGTGCAGAAATGTTTCTTTTTCCCCACAATCCCTCCATCATTTGTTACTGGTTGATTTTTTGGTCTTGGCCATTCTTTCAGGAGTAAGATGGATTCTCAGTGTTGTTTTAATTTGCATTTCCCGAATGACCATTGATGTTGAACATTTTTTCATATATTTATTTGCCATTTGTATTTCTTTCTCTGAGAAGTATGTATTCATCTCCGATGCCTGTTTTTTAATTAGGTCCTTGAATTTTGGGGGACTGATTTCTTTTAATCCTTTATATGGTTTAGATAGGTGACCTTTGTCTGGTGGACAATTGACTAAGATATTTTCCCAGTTTGTGGATTTTCTTTTCACTTTGTTGGAGATTTCCTTTGCAGTTTGATTTTTGTTCATGAGCTCTCTGCCTACTCCTATGTCATCAAATTTTTTCCTACTTTGTATTCTAGCAAATTTAGTGTCTCTGTTTTAGTATTCAGATCTTTGATCCATTTTGACTTCATTTTAGTGCATGGTGATAGGCATGGATCTAGTTTTAGTTTATGGCATATACAAAGCTAGTTTTTCCAGCATCATTTGTTAAGGAGGCTATCTTTCTTCCAATGTACATGTTTGGCCTCTTTATCAAAGATGAGATGGCTGAGTGTATTTGTAGTCGTGGCTGTATCTTCTAATCTATTCCATTGATCTTCAGGTCTGTTTTGATTACAGTACCATGCTGATTTTATCACAGTAGCTTTGTAATATAGTTTCAAGTTCGGGATTGTGATGCCTCCTGCCTTACCTTTGTTGCCCAGAATTGCCTTTGCTATTCTAGGTCTCTTTTGGTTCCAGATGAATTTCAAGAATTCTGTTTTCTGTAGGGAAATTCAATTTTCTGTAGGGTTTTTATCATGAATGAGTGTTGGATTTTGTCAAAATGCTTTCTCTAGCTGTGTGAGGTAGGCAAGTGGTATTTTGATTGGGATTACATTAAATCTGTATAACAATTTTTAGAGAATGGCCATTTTCATGATGTTTATTGTTCCTATCCATGAACAGGGAATATCTTTCCATTTTCTGAAATCCTCTTTGATTTCCTTTTTCAGAGTAATGTAATTTTCACTGTATAGATCTTTTACTTCCTTTGTTAGACTGATTTCTAAGTATTTCATTTTTTTTTTTTGATTTTATACTGAAAGGTATGGTTTCCCTTATTTCTTTCTCAGTAACTTTGTTGTTTGTGTACAGGAATGCTATTGACTTTTGTGTGTTTACCTTGTATCCAGCAACATTACTGAATTTGGTTATTACTTCTAGAAGTCTTCTAATGGATTTTTGGGGTCTTCTACGTAGAGTATCATATCATCTGCAAATAATGATAATTTTACTTGTTCCTTTCCTATCCTTATTCCTTTTATTTCTTTCTCTTGTATGGCTAATATTTCCAGAACTATATTGAATAGGAGTGGTGATAATGGACATCCTTGCCTTGTTCCTGATTTTAGGTTGACAGTTTTCAGTTTTTGTCTGTTTAGTAAGATGTTGGCTGTTGGTTTATGATATATGGCTTTTATCAGGTTGAGGTAGGGACTATCTATTCTAATTTTCTGTAGGGTTTTTATCATGAATGAGTGTTGGATTTTGTCAAAAGCTTTTTCTGCATCTATTGAGATGATCATGTGATTCTTGTCCTTGGCTCTGTTGATATGGTGTATTGTGTTTATTGATTTGTGTATGTTGAACCATCCCTGCATTCCTGGGATGAAACCCACTTGATCATGGTGTATAATCTTCCTGATAACTTGCTGTATTATATTTGTCAGTATTTTATTGAAGATTTTTGCATCTATGTTCATTAAGGAGATTGGCCTGTAATTTTCCTTTTTGGTTGGGACTTTCTCTGGTTTTGGTATTAGGGTAATATTTGTTTCCAGGAATGAGTTAGGGAGACTTGCTTCCCTTTCAATTTCATTGAAGAGTTTGAGGAGTGTTGGCATTAAGTCTTCCCTAAATTTCTTGTAGAATTCAGCAGTGAATCCATGAGAACCTGGGTTTTTCTTTGTTGGTAAGGTTCTAATTTTATTTTCAACTTCATTAGCTGAAATTGGGTTATTCAGAAATTTTACATCTTCTTGATTCAGCTTTGGTAGTTCATAGGTTTCTAGGAATCTGTCCATTTCTTCTGTGTTATCGAATCTAACTGAGTAAAGGTTTTTGAAGTAGGTATCGATGATATTCTGTATGTTCACAGGGTTTGTAGTAATTTCACCCTTTTCATTTCTTATTGCATGAATCTGAGTTTTTTCTTTCCTCTCTTTTTGATAAGGTTGGCTAGAGGTTTATCAATTTTATTTATTCTTTCAAAGAACCAACTCTTTGATGCATTAATGCTTCGTATCATTTTCTTAGTTTCAATTGCATTAATTTCTCGTCTGATCTTGATAATTTCCTCCCTTCTTTGGGCTTTGGACTTGACTTGCTCTTCTTTTTCTAGAAGTTTGAAGTGCAGCATTAGATTGTTTATGTGTGTTCTTTCCATTTTTCTGATGTGGGAGTTTAGTGCTATAAATTTCCCTCTGAGCATATTGTGTCCCACAGGTTCTAGTAATTTGTATTCGCATTTTCATTCAATTGTAGATATCATTTAATTTCTTCTTTAACTTCTTCTGTGACCCATTGATTATTTAGGAGAGTACTATTTAATTTCCATGTGTTTATGCAGTTATTGTAGGTTTTTTTGTCATTAATTTCCAATTTTATTGCACTATGGTCAGATAATAGGCATGGAATTATTTCAGTTCCTTTGCATTTACTTAAGCATGTTCTGTGGATTAGTATATGATCTATTTTAAAGAATGACCCAGGTGCAGCTGAGAAGAATGTGTATTCTGATGTTGATGGGTGAAGCACTTGGTACACATTTACTAGGTCCATTTGTTCATAAGTTTGATTCAGCTCTGTTATTTCTTTGCTGATTTTTTGTTTGGTTGATCTGTCTCTCTGTGACAGTGGGGTGTTAAGGTCCCCTGTTATAACTGTATTATTGTTTATTTGGTTTTTCATGTCTATTAAGAATTGTAGTACATACTTGGGTGCTCTCATATTTGGTGCATATATATTTATGATTGTAATCTCTTCCTCTTGAAGTTTTCCCCTAACAAGTATGTAGTGACCTTCTTTATCTCTTTTGATCATTCTTGGTTTGAAGTTCACATTGTCTGCAAACATAATAGCTACCCCTGCTTTTTTCTGGGTTCCTGTTGCATGGAGTATTGTTTTCCATCCTCTGATTTTTAGTCTGTGAGTTTCCTTTTGAGTGAAATGTGCTTCTTGTACACAGCATATTGTTGGATTTTGTTTCTTAACCCAATCTGCCAGTGTTTCTTTTTATTGGTGAGTTGACACCATTTACATTGATTGATATAACTGATATGTACTAACTCATTCCTGTCATGATATCTTTCTGTTGTTGGTTTTCTGCATTTTCTGTTTAATTGTTTGCCCTGCTTAGTGGTTTCCTTTTGTTGTTGTTCTTAAGATTGTAGTTATCTTTGTCTCTTTCTGGAGTGTCTTTCAGTACTCTTTGTAGTGTTGGTTTGGTGGCCATAAATTTCTTCAGCTGTTCTTTTTCATGGAAGTACCTTATTTCTCCATCACTTTTTAAAAATAGTTTTGCAGCATACATCAATCTGGGATGACAGTTGTTTTCTTTCAGGATTTGAAAGACTTTACTCCAAGCTCTTCTTGACTTAAAGGTTTGTGTTGAGAAGTCTGCCATGATTCTGATAGGCTTTCCTTCATAGGTGATCTGCTTCTTTTCTCTGACAGCTTTTAGCATTTTGTTTTTGTGCTGTATTTCTGATACTCTATTTATTGTATGTCTTGGTGAAGATTTATTTTGGTCTGATATACACATAAGTGAGGCATACAGTTCTGTAGCCCTCACTTATGTGTATATCAGATTATTTTCCCATGTTTGGAAAAATTTCTGCTATTATTTCTGCAAATAGTCTTTACAGGTCATTCGTATTGACCCCTGCTTTTTCATGAAGCGTATTAATCTTATGCTATTTCTCTTGGCATCATCTTGCAGCTGTTGAACTGTTGTTTTCTGGTTCCTTGTTATTTTTAAGAGATCTTTTCTTTAGTGATCGTAAGCTTCCATGCTGTGTTCAAGGTCTGAGATTATATCTTCAGCTTTATTCAAGAGGTTTTGCCAACTTTCCATGGAATTTTTCATTTCCTGAATTTCCCTTTGAATCTTTTCCATGCATTCTATTTGTGTCTTATTTTGTTCATTCAAAGTTTCCATCATTTTCTTATGTTCTTCTATTTTTTATCTTGATCTTCTTTAGATACACAGCATTTCTTTCATAATGATTGTCATTTCAATTTTTAGCTGAGAGATTATTTCTGATTTGAGTTTCTCTATAGCTTCATGGAATTGTTTCTTTACTTCATTTGGTATCATTTCAGAAAGTTCAGTTGTGTGACTCCCAGTGTCTTCCATTTCAGTATCTCTTCAGTTTGTTCTCAGTGGGCTGGAAGATTGAGACTGCCTCTTGGTCTTTTGTTTTGCCATTTTCTTCTGGGATCTGTGTGGATGGGCAGGCAGTCTCCCAATGGATTGCACTGGAACACTGTGCTGGGTAGAGCTTCAATCCTCCAATATCCTTGTGGCTAGCCAGAGCACACACCCAGATTATAGTGCTGGACCCTTGTGCTCTGTGGTCTGTGAGGCTGGCCACATGTTCCCCTGATGTACTTTGTAGGGTTGCTCTGGGATGCTGGGCTGGAAAAAGTTCATATCCTCCCTGTAGCTAGCAAGGTCACATCCTTGGAGATTGTTGCTGGGGCCTAGAACCTGGCTGTGTAGCTTTTAGAACCTCTACAACACAGGTGGCTAGCAAAGACGCACCTCTGGAGTGTGTCACTGGTCCTTCAGCATTGCTGGGTGGAGTTTGGAGTCTCTGGGACCCAGGCAGCTAGGAGGAGTGCAACCCAGAGTGTGGCACCACCAGGACCTTGAGTCTGGCTGCGAAGAGTTTAGAGCCTCTGGAGTGCAGGGCAAGCCCAGGCATGTCCCAGGTGTATAGTGCCGGGGACTTGCTTCTGGTTGGGCAGGGTTCACAACCTCTAGGACCTGCAGTGCGGCCGCAACCCTGAATGATGGAACTTGCACCTTGTGCTCTAATGGGCAGAGCTCAAGTTCTCCAAGGCCCTGAAGGTATGCTGGCCACTCCCTGATGAGCGGCTCTGAGGCTCTGGGTTAGGCTGGGCTTGGTCCCTCTGTGTCCTGTGAGGCTGGTTGGACTTTCCCCTGATGGATTGTGCTGGGATGTTGGGCTGGGCAGTTTGATCCTCTGTGAAGCTAGTGAGGGCTCACTCCCAGAGTGTGTTTCTGGACTCTCCGCCCTACTGGGTGGGGGTTGGAATCTCCAGGATGCAGGCAGCTAGGCAGAGCACACCCTGCAGTGTGGCACTGCCAGGACCTTGCATCTGGCTGCGAGTCTATAATCTCTTTTGGAGACCAGCCCATGAGCTGCTGAATAGCATGAATATTCCATAGTTGTTTGATGGAGTGATCTGTATACATCTGTTATGTTTGTTTGGCCTACGGTGTACTTTCTCTCTGAGGTACCTTTGTTGATTTTTTTGTGGGTGGGGGATCTCGATGGCTTATCTATTGGTGGGATTATCTTAGTATTGAACTCAACCACTATTATAGTATTGGGACCTATATGTCGCTTTATGTTGAGTAGTGTTTGCTTTATGAAATTAAGTGCACCAATGTTTGTGCACATATATTTATAGTTGTTATACTTGGTGGACTGTTCCATTTACCAATATATAGTGTTCACTTATCTGACTAATTTTGTTTTGAAGCTTCCCTTCAGATATGGGTTTAGCTACTCCTGTTTGCAGTCAAGTTTCATTTTCATGCAATATTTTTCTTTGTCCATTCACTTTTAATCTATATATGTCTTTGCTAGTGAGGTATTTTTCTTGCAAGAGTTGGGTCTTGTTTTTCAATCCAATCTGTCATCTGTGTATTTTATTGGAGAATTAAGACCTTTTAAATTCAGAGTTATTATACAAAGGTATGTACTATCATTCCTGTCATTTTGTTTTTCTTTACTTTTAACGTTTTAAGTATTTATTGAAAGATAAAAGAATTACCAAACAATAATAAAAGGAACCCTAAATTCAAAGTAGGGAAAGAATGAAGAAAAATGTGTTACTTTTCTATACTCAGGTGAGTTTCAGTAAATATTAATTTTTGGAATTAAAACTAGAACTGACTTTAAAAATTACAAAATATAGGATTAAAATATCTCTAAATCAGGAGGAAAAAGCCAAGTTCATCTGTAAAGCATTTTTTTTAATGGCATGTGTCTTGGTTACTTTTCTCTCATTGCTGAGACAAAATACCCAACACCTAAAATGAAGGAAGTGAAGATTTATTTAGCTCACTGTTTGTGGAGGTTTCAGTCCATAATTTGCTGGCTCCAAGGCAGGTTGCATAGCACCCGGGCAACACTTCAAAGCAGCCGTCAGCAAAAGCAGCCAGAGCAAAAGAGGGGAAAACAAGCCTCTTTTCCTCCCTTGTATTGTATAAAGGCCACCCCCTTCCCCCGCAGGCAGATGCAGCACTCACAAAATCTGTGTCCTCCTCTGGCGCAGGTTCAGGATATTTACCAAGCACTGATCCTGGCTCCCTGCTGAATCTCTTAGTTAAACTTCTAAACTTCTCAAGTTGACACAAGGTATCAACCATAACAGCATGTAAATGTTTTTCATTTAACTTTTCTGATGAATAAACACTCCATTAGCAGAGTTAATGTTGAAAACAGACCACAAGTAAAAATACATTAAGTACATTAACTTTTTTTTTTTTTGTACCGGGGATAGAATTCACAACCTCGCACCTGCCAGGCAGGCGCTTACACCAGCCATATTTTTTTTTTAGACAGGGTCTCTCTATGCAGTTCAGCCTGGCCTTGAGTTCACTTTGTAGCCCAGGCTGGTCTCCAACTCGCAACGATCCTCGTGCCTCAGCCTCCCGAGTGCTGGGATTACAGGCATGTGCCACCATGCCCAGCAAGAACATTAACATTTTATCAGTTTTTGTGTGACTTTCGTGGCATACATATGTTCAGTCACGTATGACTTAGCTGTGTAATTACAAAAACATGAGTTATTTAAAAGAATATGCAATTTGATGTAGCTATATGATCAAATTATGTAAAGGGAAGATATCAACAGTGGGTTCTAGATAACAGAAATCTCCTATACTTCTTTATGTTTCCATTTTCATATTTTATAATGTACATGTATTCATTTTATAGGAGGAAAATTAAGCTTTACCAAGATAAAACATGCAATGTATTCAGTAAAGTTAAATCAGACAAATTTATGGTATTGAACTCTTGTTTTCCCCCAAATTAAAAGTAAATGAAGTGTTTTCCTTAAGACATTAGAAAAAAAGCACAATAAAGCAGAAAAAAGTTAGTAACTTTAAAATTCAATCTTATAAATCAGTACACAGAATAGATTTGAATAAGAACAAACAATCTCAGAGTTGATTGTTTAAAACAAACGACATGCCTGGCAAGCGTGAGGTTGTGAGTTTGATCCCTGGTACCAAAAATAAATAAATAAATAAATAAACAAATAAATTAAACAAACAACAGAATTAGGAAATGTAATTGTTTGTTCTGGAAAACAAAAATATAGAAAACAATGTATTTAAATCACAAATTCTGGATAAGTAAAGCATACAACAGCTTATGTTAATTATGAAGTGAATATTGTGGTAAATATTAAATAGCAAAATTGGCTCAAGGAATACAGTGCTGGAATTGGGCAATGATTATAGAAATATTAGACAAATTTGCCTAAGAGCTTCTCTAAACGTTAAAGTGCTGTCTCTAAGTGGCTGGATTATGGGCTATTTTCTCTCCTCTTTGTTCTTTTTAAGAGTGTCAAAAAATTTAAATCAAGCAGGTACAAATTTTGAAATTTAATGTGAATAAAGACAACCTTCAAACACCAAATCCTTCTGTCTTGTAGGACAAATTTTTGAACTTTAAAGTTAAAAACAGCTGCTTTTAATTTTGTAATTTTTTTAAGTGCATGCAATGGAACACAGGGTCTCCTGGATGCTAAGCACACACTCTACTAGTGAGCCACACTCCAGCCCTACCTTTCTAAAATTCACATGAAGCAATATAATGATGCACCCTCAAAGGACTGCTGAGGTTCAGGGAGTCTGTCAATAAGCCAGGGTGGCTTTGTGACTCTAATGGCCTAGGTACCACCAATGACAAACTGAATTTCTAGATCATCAGTTGCCTTCATGATGATACCTTCAGAATAGGAAAACTGACACACTAAGTGCTACACAAACGGATAAATTTTGTTCTTTGAGTTTCAATGGAGTATCTATCACTTAATTGGAAAGCTATTTACAAAGTGCCTCAGATCTTTTATTTTTTTGTGGTACTGGGGATTGAACTCACAACCTTGCGCCTGCCAGGCAGGTGCTTAAGCCACTGAGCCAAACTCTTGGCCCTAGTTTTTTAAGACAGGGTCGCACTATGTAGTTCAGGCCGGCCTTGAGCTCACATTGTAGCCCAAGCCAGACTTGAACTCACAACGCTCCTCCTATCTCAGCCTCCTGAGTGCTGGGATTAAAGGTGTGCCACCATGCCCAGCTAAATCTTTTACATTTGATATGCAATCTTTTTTGCCAGTAACATGAATAGGTGATGTGTTCTTTATGTCCCATTCATAAATAAATGAGATAGTGACTTTTCATTTAAGCCACCCAGACAGGAATACACTGCTTCTTCCCACTTCTAAAGAAAATTGAATCACGGCAAGGTGTTCTCTTTCATGTTAGAAGCAGTGCCTAGCACAGCACATGTATTTACCATAAAAACATAGGAAGATAACAGGTTAGAAAAATACTTTTCCCATATAAAAAGGATGTTTGTGTAGATCTTGTTTATTTTGTTGAATGTGTACTAAATGTAATTTTTCTCACACCAGAGAAACCATGTGATATTGGAACATGTGTGTCTGATTTATTTCATTTATTTCATTCAAGGTGCATCCATTTACCTAGAAATGTCTCAAGTTTATCCTTCTTTATGGCAGAATAGTACTCCAGTGTATAAAGAAGCCCACATCTTCTTTATCCATTCATCAGTTGGTGGGCATTTAGGCTGTTTCCAAGATTTAGCTATTACAAATTGTGCTGTTATAGACATGGGTGTGCATATATCACTGTGGTATGACAATTTTAATTCTGCTGGGAAGATACCAAGGAGAATAGCTGGGTCAAATGGAACATCTTATTTTAGTTTTTGAGGAATTTCCAAACGGATTTCCATCAATCTACACTCCCACCAACAGTGGAGAAGAACCCCTTTTCTCACACATCCCTGCCAGCATTTGTCATTGGTTGATTTTCATGATAATAGTCATTCTTCCTGGGGTGAAATGAAATCTCTGAGTTGTTTTAATTTGTATCTCTCTCATGATCAGTGATGTTGAACATTTTTCATGTATTTATTTCCCATTTGTACTTCTTTTTTTTTTTTTTTTTTTTTTTTTTTTTTTTTTTTTTTTTTTTTTTTTTTTTTTTTTTTGCGGCACCGGGGATTGAACTCACAGCCTTGCGCCTGCCAGAGCAGGCGCTTAAGCCACTGAGCCAAACTCCCGGCCCTGGTTTTTTTGAGGCAGGGTCGCACTATGTAGCTCAGGTCGGCCTTGCGCCGCGTTGTAGCTCAAGCCGGCCTCGAACTCACAACGCTCCGCCTACCTCAGCCTCCCGAGTGCTGGGATTAAAGGCGTGCGCCACCACGCCCGGCCCATTTGTACTTCTTCATCTGAGAACTGTCTGTTCATTTCAGAGGCCCATTTTTGGTTTGGGTCTTTAAATTTGGAGGTTTTGAAATTTTTGAGTTCTTTATATATTTTAGATATTAGTCCTTTGAGGAGCAGTTGGCAAATATTTTTTCCCACACTGTAGGCTGCCTCTTCACCCTGTTGGTGATTTTCTTGCTGTGCAAAAGTTTTTCTGGTGTGAGAAATGGAAAGTGTAAATAAAGACCAAAATATAATAGATATTGTGAAATAGGAAGAAAATATTCAAATGGGAAGGGGAAATAGGGAGGAGGAGGGAATAGGAAGGAGGGGAAAATAAAAAACAGGAAAAAAATGAAAATGTAGCTTTTGTAAATAACGGGGAGAAGAGGAGTTGAAGGAGGGAAGGGAATGGGAAAAAAGAAGAATCAAGATATATCATGTACAAGTTCAAACCCCTACAATGAGTCTGATCATTATTTATATCCAAAATGTACTAATAAAATTTGATGGAAAAGATAAAAATTGGAAAAAATTTAACTGCAAAATAAATCTAATTTTTCTCGCCACATGTGCATGCTTGTGTGTGTGCATGCATGTGTATGCATGTGTGTGGTGCTGAGGATCAAGATCAAGAGCTCACACATACTCGTCAAGGGCTCTGCCACTGAGGCACATCCCCAGGCCTAAAAGCAACTGCTTATTCACACTTATCTTTGAAATTCCCACTTGGTTAATGCCACTTTACTAGACACAAGTAAAAGCCATTTTGTTGTCTTGTAGAGTCCAGGTAGCAAAAAAGACAAATGAAAGAGGCTATTGGAATGGTGAGCACAGAGACGCACAAAATGTGATAAGGACATTACAATCAGGAGTGTGTGAGATGGCATTTCTCATGCTGTTCCCCATATTACTGTGTCAGTAACTGAGAAGCATCTTTTTGGTCATTAGTGGTATATCAAAATACATGTGAGATCTCATAACTAAAAGTAAGTTGTGGAACTTTGTACAACTCAACACTTTCTTAAAATATGTGTATGGAACCTTGTTTTCTACCATTATTGAAAACAACCTCAGGGACACACTTGAAGCATTACAAGTTTTAAAGTATACATTGCACAGAAAAAGTGCTTTTTATCTTAAAACACTGGTTTAGTTTTCTCAAGGATTGTCTTGAACATATAATCAAATCACACCTTTCACATTGCATTAACTCCTTTTGTTCTACTAAAGGAAATATAAAGCACTACGGTTTTTTTCTACACATACGTATTACTCTTCTTTCTCAGAAGACCTTATTCTTAACAAGTGGGTGTCTACGATATACTCAGTTTTATTGTAGGAAATGTAAACTATCAATTTCTTAGTAAGTCCTTGACTTTCTTTTCATTATGTTTGACACCTAACAATAATATATATATATAGATAGTATACCTCTATTAATCTTTGCCTTGGCTTTTGAATTGGAGAGGGGTATTGGAATATGATGGCTTCCCTGTTTCCTTCCTAATATTTCCCTCTCTTCCAAATATTGTTATTAACCTTCTAAGTGTTAATGAAGTCATTTATTCATTCATATGAATTCAAGAAATCTTTGTTTACTGCTACTG
>RJWM01039963.1:0-15784 GCA_004363535.1 Dasyprocta punctata
AAATAGTTTTTCCCTCATGTAAATGGCCCTTTTCACTTGTATGCATTTGTACTTTGGGGTGTTAGCAACTAGAACACATAAAGAGATTCATTCAGTGGATGAGAAGTATGCTTAGAGAATACTAAAAACTTCATAGTGTCTACATTTTTAGATCAAGAGCCTCAAGTGCTTCGGGACATCAAACAAATTCAGGACTTCCTTGACTAGCCAGCTCATTAAGGGAGCTGCTGAACTCAACAGGCATCTTTAAAGAGAGGACAGGGACAGTATGGATGGGTGCATGGTTTGCTAGAAACCTAGGTCCATTCACAGGGCCCTGGCTGAGGAACCTCAGCAGCATAACAAAGGCCAAATTGTTCCCTCCAGGACAGCACGATAATGCAGTGAAAGAGTAAGTTCCCTGTGTACTGAGGGAAAAAGGCAGTAAATGAGTCCCTGGCACTGACACAACAGGTCAGCCTTAACAAAGATGGGGACAGAGCTCTCTGCCAAAGAACTGGTCTCAGAAGGCTTGCTCTCTGAGCTAAAATTCTATCAGATTTAAGCTAAAAACAGCTAAATTTCCAAAATATGCAACCAGTGTACCCTTGGGAAAAAGAAGACTATCCCTTCCAAGGGAGGGTAGATAAGTATTGAATAGTCTCAGACTCTTTTAATGAAAGCAAAGCCAGGTCTTCCTTTCTGATTTGCTTGGAATTGGCATTAACCTCAAGCCGCCACCCTACTTCCACGCAGGTTCCCGCCTGTGTTTATTCCAGTTCTCCCGGAGGGAAGCTCCAATTTTCCTTACATTTTTTTTTTCTGAAATGAAAAATGTTGAAAGAAGTTAACTTTAGGGAGGAGTGGGGCTGGAACTAAAGGAAGGAGACATTTGTTTTTGATTCTTACCTTCACGTATCAATTTTTTACCATGTGCACTTATTAATCTACTTTTCAAATATTAGAATTCATCAAGATGAGGATTAGAAACATTTGTGTCTTGACTTTTCTATTATTCTATTTTAAAAGAAATCAAATATTACTTTTGGAAACATTTATAACTAAAAATGTCTGCTCTAGAACAATAATTATTGTTCCCATAAGTGAAAGCCTTACTTTACAAGGAAAAGTCCATTCAATGTGTATTGTTTGGATAAAAATGCTACAGAACACCAAACAGGGAAAAAAAATAAACCCAAGTCATTCAGATTTTTATTTTAATTTTAATATTGCTTAAAATGGTGTTCCCACGTATTGTTCTTTTCTATGAAGTAAGAAACAATGGTTCCTAACTGGGCATGATTCTTCTCCCTCCCCAGAGAACATCTGGCGATATCTAGGAACAGTTTCATTGTCATAACTGAGCATGGTGGAGGAGAAGAGATTCCTATTGGTATCTAGTAGATAAAGCCAGAATGCTGCTAAACACCCTCCAGTGTGTGGGACAGACCTCTGCAACAAAGAAATATCTGGCCCAAAATGTCAACAGTTCTCAGGTTGATATGGATGTAACAACTCCATTAATTAACAGAGAAATTCACCCTAAAGCTGTGCTCACAGATTAAAAAAATGAGGTGAGACAGGAAGACCCCTTAATTTTTGGGGTGACACATCACGTGTAAAGTTGGAATTGACCAGATTTGGAAGCAAGTTTTGTGTCCATTCCTCCTGGACATGCAATGCCCTTGATAAATGCTACGAAACAGAATAGATTTGATCTTTGGTTTTTAAAATTTATTTCTTAAATATTTTTGAATCTCTGCTATACTGTCCATGGCTGTGGAGACACAGTTTTTAAATAAATGTCTCTTCAAACCATGAGCACATTTGGTCTTAATCCAAAAGAGAAGTGCCTAAGCTTTTTCTATTACAATCAATTTTTTGGCCAGGATTAGATTTTAGGCAACTGAAATGAAGCAAAAATGAAACTGAAATGTTGGCTCAGCGGCACAGTGCCTGCCTAGCAAGTGCAGGGTCCTGAGTTCGATTGAAAAGAAACTGAAATGTTTAGGTAACTTATACATTAAATGTGCACACAAATAATTTCCAGTGTGGCTGATTTTATAATGTCATAATTATACATACTCCCACCCCTTTTGGAAAGCCAGGGCACCAGTTCAGGGGAGGAGAGGGACTAACAACCACACAAGAATCTAGCTCTCGGACATAAGTAGCAAGAACTTCTGGCGCTTTCACTTTGGAATTTCTGGCTGGTCCCCACACTAACCAGTTGTCTCAGGACAGGAGGTTCTCCTGGACTTCCCTCCACAGCTAGAATAGCCGGAAGGATGTGAGCATATAATCCCTGGGGCTGAAACTGGCTCCTCAACTTGGAATGGAATCACTGGGAAAGTTCCAGACCTGTCCCTCCCTACACAGTCATAAGTCCAGATGTAATTCCTCCATGAAACTAAGCCTCATGAAAAACATTTCCCTTAAATTTAAAGAAACCTCAGCAGGATGAATTCTCTCAGAAGTTATAACAATTGTAGCCTTATTGATCCATGAACAATCTGAATTTTTTATTGAATATATTTATTTATTTTTGGTACTGGGGATCAACCTTGAATTTTTTAAATAGTGCTTCAAAACATAAAAGAAACCCCTATACTTCTTCACAAGTTTTTATGATTTCCCATTCAAACAGAAGCAAGTTATACTTCTTTTAATTTAATGAAACAAAAATAGAAATGTAGCAACAAAACACCAAGTTTAGAAAAATCCATTTGCAATTATTGAAAATGCAATTCTCTCCAATGTTTTGGTTACCTCCAAGGAAAACTTTAAGCTGTAAGACCACATTGACAGCAATGGACTGGGTCTAAACCCAAGAAGCTTTCAGGACAGGCTCAGCCTGGGCTATCTGGGCAGGAGTATGGGTAGGATTTGGTCTACTGTCTCAGGCTGTCCCAACTGTGATTGCTTTGGTTGGTCCTGTCTCCCATTCCCCATGGTTTTAGGTTAGCTCCATCTCTGGTTCTGTAGTTGCCCAAAGCCCCAGGCAGAGTTCAGAGTCTACCACTAGAGCGAGTTTGAGTTTCCCTGATCTGGGCTGGAAATAACCAGACCCTTTGGGGCTATAGGAGTGGGTTGCCAGGTCCAGGATCAGTCAAAGAGACAGCCAAAGATCAGTCTAACAGCTACTCAAATCCAAGGACTTCGATTAGAAGCAGAAAAACTATGAAAAGTAGCAAACCATCTGCCTGGCCACATTCAGCCCTGGGTTAGTCACAATAGGTGTTCAGGACCCCTGGTCCTATGTAATCAATCAAAGACAGACAACTTTCACTAGAAACTAAAAACATGGGCTGGCTGGCTGGGTTTAAATCATGCCTGTGTCACTCTCGAACTATGGAATGAGTTAAGCCTCAGCATGCTCCTTGACTCTAACTCATTCCAGTTTCTCAAATGAGAACAAAGAAAACATCAAAAGTTATCCATCAGCAGAGCTATACACTCCGCCTTGGCTCAGCGCTGCGTTTTCACCCTTCACTCAGAATGTTCCTTAGGTTACAGGTTAAAATCCTTCGTTTTGTTTTGTTAAATGATGGCATGCATATTTGGGTTTTTAAATTTACTGTATGCTAGGTTTACTATGTGCTGAGCAGTATCTTAATTTCTTTAAAAGAACTAATGTATTTATACATATATCTATATATTTATATAAAATGCATATGTGTAATATGTACATCTATAAGAAATTGTATATATTAAGAGATTATGTAAATTCCAACAAAGGGAATACACTTACTAAAATTTCTTTATGACTGGGTTTATTTATTTATTCATTTTTGTGGTACTGGCAATTGAAACCAGGGTCTTTGCACTAAGCTATGTTCCCAGCCTCTCACTTCCTTCTAAATTTTGAGACAGGGTCTTGTCAAATTACTAAATTGCCCAGGTTGGATTAGAACTTTTAATCTTCTTGATTCAACCTCTTGGAGTGCCACCCATTATGCCACCATTTCTGGCCTGGATCTTTTAAAAAATAAGTTTAGTTGCTGAAGTTTTAAGAACGCTTTGTAAAAACAAAGTAATAATCTTGTCCCCTTCTAAGTTCATCCTCCAGAGTTAATACAGATGCATATGAGTATATGGGGAAGACTTCTGAAGGAAGGTAAAATTATTTTAAAAAAATTTTAAATGTCTAACTTAGCCTCAAGATAATATAATAGTTAAGGAACAAAATTTAGATACACACACACACACACACACACACACAATCTAAACCAAAAAGGTAAAAATGTGTACAGAAGATTTTTTAAAATGTATTTTAAAAAAAAACTTCCTTAAAAAATTGTAGAGACTCTGGTGTGTCTATTTCCTTTTTAGAATATTTTTAGGTATTTACTGAACTCTAAGTTGTTGAGTTGTTGTGTTTAATGAACATCACTTTGCTACTAATTACCCTTGTTAGTTTTTGTTTTTATTGGTACATGTTTGTAGTACATAATGATTACATTCATCATGGGGAATTGGCACATATCCATAACACATTTTAATTCTTTTTTCATTCCCTTTCTCTCCCCTCCATCTCCCTCTATCTCTTGGTCCCTTTTCCTTTTGCAAAAGATCTATTTCCTTTTATCAAAAAATTTTAAAGGAAACCTGTGTCAAAGCAAATTAATCAGGGATGAAGAATAGCCTTTCACACAAAAAGAAATAACTGAGAAATGAAGAGGACAAACAGAAAGAAAGAAGAGACTCATGTCCTCAGCAGGGAAAGAGGGTAAACAGTGTGTTGTGATTTAAATTTTCAATTAGTGCTGTTGAGGTAGAAGTGATGAAGAACAAACTGTAAGTTCATGTAGTCTCAGCGAGTTGTTATTGCTATAGAGAGATAGCAATCACTTACAAGTTTCTTTCAAAGATATTTCCTCTCAAGAGTTTAGTCACATGTCCTTTGAAAATAGTCCAGTTATCTTCTGTTCATTTACCCTAATAATTCCTGGGATTGCATTTGAACCTCCTGCTAATGCAAAAAGGAAATTTCATACTTTTTTCCTGGAGAGAGAAATCCAGTGGCCTAAAAGGGAAATCTGGAAACAGTTCTTCCACCTAGAGCCATCATCTTCTAAGAAACTCTGCTGTCTGCCGTGATGGGCTCAGGAGACATTCACCCCAACCACCAACAATGCCAGGAGGCCAAGGGAAGTTCCCAGTGTCCTGGCGAATGGAATATAGGCTGGCCAGCTTCAAAGGGGTCCTGTGTAGGCCCTCGAATGTAAGACAGCATAGCAGAGTCTGACTAGAGGGATTGGCCGCAAACTAGAGAAGGGAGTAATCAAGATAGAAACACCGTCAGCCCTGCCGGGACACTACTGTAACCCTGGAATAAAGTGAAGGCTTCAGGCTCCAGGGACCACCCTTCCAGCTGCAAAAATGTCACAGACTGAACATCTTTGTGTTTCAAGAAGACTAAAACAAAGATCAAATAATCCCGGGGGTGGGAGTGGGAATACAGAACTCCCTAGCTTGCTGACCTTAACATTGCATGTGATATAGAAGCTTTGTTTGTCACATAGTAATCAGTTTCTTGGCATTTTGAAAATACATGTATTAAGCCGGGCGTGGTGGCGCACGCCTTTAATCCCAGCACTCGGGAGGCTGAGGTAGGAGGAGCGTTGTGAGTTCCAGGCCAGCTTGGGCTATAATGAGAGCACAAGACTGGCCTGAGCTACATAGTGCGACCCTACCTCAAAAAACTAGGGCCGGGAGTTTGGCTCAGTGGCTTAAGCGCCTGCCTGGCAGGTGCAAAGTTGTGAGTTCAATCCCTGGTGCCACAAAAAAAAAAAAAAAAAAAAAAAAAAAAAGAGAAAATACATGTATTAGCAGTTAGTTTATATCTACATGGAGCTTTCTTAACCTTTCCCCAGAGCTAATTAATAATTCTTAAAGAGGGCAGGTGTCTTGACTTAAACTTTCTAGTGTTGAAAATAATTATGGGATGGGATTAAGGTAGTGTTATGTCTAAGGTAGTGATGTGGCAATATTAGAATAACTGGAAAGTATTAAAATACTGAAACCTGGAACCCACCCTCAGAAATTGATCTGATTGTTCTGGGGCAGAGGTAGGTTATCCATAATACTTTTAGGAATTCCCCAGGTGATTTAAATATGCAGTTAGTTGTGAGAAACATAGGTCTATGAGATTTATTTATTTATTTATTATTTTTATTTTTTTGGTACCGGGGATGGAACTCACGACCTCACGCTTGCCAGGCAGGCACTTGGGCTGATGAGCTAAACCCCCGGCCCAGGTCTATGAAATTTAGAATCATTAGAATCTTTATCCCTTCCTAATAACCCTCCATCACATGAGATGCAAACAAAAAAAGAGACCCTTTATGAAGAGTTTTTATACCAAATCTCACTGCAGCACTGTCGTGAACCAACCTGAACCTACTTTTAAAATGGTTTTGCTTGTGCCTAAGTAACTAAAACCAAAGCCATCTGAAAGGCTGATTCTTTGTCTCCATCCCCAACTCCAAATCTAAGCCTTGATTCTTTGCCCTTCCAATAAAAGTGACAGCCACACCCATCAGCAAGAAGCAGAAGAATAAACACAAGAGAAGCCAGAGAACCATTCTTGAAGGCTGGCTTGGCCTTTCCCAAGCAGACAGTTGAGGAGAAAGATGTGGAAAGCAAACGAGGGGATGCTGGTCTTCTAAGGCACCCCCGCCTCTCTGTTTTGTTTAATCGTGGAGAAAGATCAGATGGTAGGAAGACACAGCTGAGGCCTCTCTAAGCGAGTGATTTCAGGTTAGACACTTAGGTTCATGAAGAAAGGAAAAATGAAATGGAGGTGAGGTGGTGAACACAGGAGAACCCTAGATCTCTCCAAAGGGTAACACTCCAGCCTGCCGCTGCTCTGGCTGAGTAGACAGCACTCAAAGTTCACATGGGAGTGAGCAGGGATGGGAAAAGGCAGAGACTCCCTGCTCCACGGCACACCAACCTGCAGCTGCCCTCGCTCCAAACACATAGCGACACTGGGTAACCTAACGCCAAATGGAAATTTTGATAAATGAACAAACTCCAAAGAAAAACCAAGATTTTGCTGAAACTGAAGGGGTCAGGCCCAGGAGCTGGTACAAAGGAAAGAGCTGGGAGATTGGACCAGGCTCTAAGACAAGTGGGGAGGTGGAACCAATACTTCTGCACATAGCCAGCCCCCTCAAAGAGCTGCCCCTTCCTCCTAACGCGCTTGGAGAAACTACCCAATGGGTCAGGGAAGCTACGAATTAGCTAGCAATGTCTGTCTGGGACATTGAATGAAAAAAGTAAGGCAACAAACAAAAAGTCTCCAATAAGAATCAAAACCACAATTCTATGAAGGCATAAGATTCAGATTACATCATCCAAGCTGGACCCTGCTCCCCCGTAAGCAAGCAAGCCTGGGCTGGACGAGCACTGGTCTTCCCCAAGGGGAGTGCAGCACAGGGCAGTAGAAGCAAGGAATAACCAACTCACCTGATCCTGGATAAGGATGACACCTGGGGAGACAAGGGAGCAACCAGATCCCATGACTAAGGACGTTAATTCCAACAACCCTCTGCGATATCCGCCCTGCAGCCTACATCCAGCAGAGACAAGAGGGCTGATCATATGCCCCAAGGTTTGGGTTTGAAGAGGAAGAATCAGCCTTTTGGATGGCTCTGGTTTTGGCTATTTAGACACATGCAAAGGCATTTTTAAATTAAGTTCAGCTTGGCTGACTACAGTACTACAGTGAGATTTGGTAGAAGTCTGAGTACATGAGCAACTACTTTGAAGATAATATGCAATATATTAACTATTGTTAATCTCCTGTTATTTTGTTTTGAAATTCTGTATCATTGTTTTATTCTTTTTTCAATTTAAAATTTAAAAAAATTCTTCATAAAGAGGGACAATCATATTCCCAAACAGCAGCAAGGACAGGCCTTGACTTGGACAGTAAACCAAGTTTCTGGGAGAAATGGACAGAGGGGTCTCCAGTGCAAGGAGGGCACTTCAACAGCCACATAAGCTGGAAGCTAGGCATGGAAAATCATGACTGATTGGAGCTCATTATTTTTAACTTTCTTTCATCTTTTTTTTGGGGGGGGGATTGTGATTTTCTCCCCTTTTAGTTTTTTCTCTCTTTTTCCCTTCATTTTTCTCTTCTTTATCTTTATTTTTATCTCCTATTTTTGCTGTTTATCTTCTTTTTCTTATTCATTCTTTTCAGAAACTCTTCCCTGTTACTATTAAATTCTTTTTACTCTTCCAAAGGGCCTTCTCCCCTTCTTATCATATCCCATTAACTTTTCAATTTTGCTTTTTTCATTCTCCAATTCCCCACCCCTTCCATCTTTACTACTATAAGTACTAAGCTTTAAGAATTTCTATATACATGGTTAAGTTTCCACTATAGGTGTTGAATACTGTGCTATTGTTAGTAGAGGTAAAGTTGTTCTATTTAGTAGATACATACTGTAAGTCAATTGTAGGTCAATAATTGGTTTGCCTTATTGTTCTTACTATAATTTATAGATCTCTTTTCTATGTAAAAGGGTGATACTTTATTAGTCCTTAGGGTCTGTTAATACTGTTTGTATTTGATGCTCTAAATGGTGCTGATTTTATTACTATAGCCAAGGTGTCATAGCTGTTGCTATTAATCAGTTTCATTGAGATCCCAATATCTAGATTATCTTGGGGTCATTACCAATACTGTGGCACATTCCTAGAAAACTTGGTATTGGGCCAAATATGCTATAACCTCCCATCTGAAATACAGTAGTACCTTGGTTCACAAGCTTAATTCATTCCACAATTCTAATTGCAAAATGAATTGCACAAGAACTGAATCAGATTAAATGGTTAGATTACTGTTGACCTTATGGAAAAATTTAATTTGGTTGTTGCCCAATATGGTTTTCAACCAGAATGATGGAAAGAATTAAGTTTGTGAACCAAGGTAGTACTGTAAATGGAGGTGGTTGGATCCTGAGACAGAGATATGCCCAGAAGACACCCCTGAAAAGTAGACATTATCTAAAGACATCTCCATCCTAGAAACAAAGCTTTCCACCACAATCAACCCACAAGTCTTAACACAAAAATGAAAAAAAAAATTAAAAACAGGAACATGAGAGGAGAAGCCAAAAAGCTTTCAAAAACTCTCAAACCCCTCAAAGCTGATCCATGGGGCATCACAATCAAAAGCAACACACCTGAATTGTTCAAAATGATATCAGAGTAGGTAACAAAGTAGACTAATGAAGCATTTGGGAAGCTCACAGAAGATGCAGGTAATAAGATATTGTGCCAAATAAAGTTATCAGCAAATTTACAGAAGACTGTAACAAAACAATGTAAATTCAAGCTAAACAAAACAATACAAAAGCATGCATAACATAGAAAAAATTAGAGTCCATAAAAGGGCTCCAAATAGAAATTCAGGAAATTAAACATTTTATTGAAAGCATGGGCAACAGAAATGACCAATGTGAAAACAGTGCCAGAATTAGAAGACAGGGCTGTTGTTGATGACCAATTAATGAGAGATACCTCAAAAACAAGAGAACATGAAAAATGGATCCAACAGCTCCTATGCAAAGAAGACAACTCTAGGATTAATTAGAATTAGTGAAAAATCGGAAGTAGCACAAATAGCATTTTTAAAATTCTGTTTACTGAAATGATAGCAGAAAACTTTCCAAATAAGGCAAAAGAATTTCAATACAGGTAAGTGAGGAATATAAAACTCCCAATAGCCACAATCAGAAAAGAAACTCTCCATGACACAATATAGTCAAAATCCCAAAAGTCCAACACAGTAGAACCTAAAAAATGTTTAGAGAAAAGCAACAAATCACTTACAAGGGAAAATCCATTAGAATTACAGCAGATATCACAACACAAAATTTAAAGACCATGAGAGCTTGGAGTGAAGTGCTTCAAATCTTAAAAGGAAACAGTTTACAACTGAGGCTAACATATCCTGCAAAACTACCTTTCAAAACTGAGGGAGAAATAAGATACTTTCATAATACAGAGCACCTAAAGAAATTAATGACCACCAAACCAACACTCCAAAATAATTCTGCAGAATACCCTAGAAAAAAAAAAAAGAAAGCTACCAATGGTGAAAGGTCCAATGAATGAAATATCAGATGGGGGAAGCAGTTAAATAGAAGGGAAAGCTAGGGAATCAACAACAGAAAAATAAGGCAATGATGGGAATGAGTTCATTAGTAATAACTCTCATTCCAAATGGTCTCAATTTCCCTCTCAAAAGCCACAGAGTAACGGAATGCATCAAGAATCAAATCAAATGGTATACTGTATACAAGAATAACATTTAACCCAAAAAGAAACTCATAGACTAAAAACCAAAGAATGGGAAAAAAAATATCCCAAGCAATGGGAACGCAAAATAAAGCAGATGTAACTATCCTATATTCAGACAAAGTGGATGTCAAGCCAAATACAGATGCCAAGAAGGTTGGTTAAGGGAAAATTCAACAAGAAGAGATAATTACTAATATATATGCACTGAACAACAGCACATCCAACTTCATAAAATAGGCACTATTGGGTGTAAAAGATCAGGTAAACAAACAAACTCATCAGTGGGTGTTATGGCTTGTGTATAGATATACTCCCAAACCCTCATGTAGTCATAGGAGGGGCTTTTCCAAAAGTGACTGAATCTACAGTGCGTGATTGATTCATGGTTCAATGCTAGGATTAAGAGTGGGTGATTACCAAGTCAGTTCACTGGCTGGTTTGGCACCACACTAATCCCAGCAGCCTGGATACTATATAAGGGGCAGAAAGAGGCTTGTCTTCTCTTTTCTTTGCTTGCTTTTGCTGTCTTCTGCTTGCCATGAACTGGTCTCCTCTGCATTGCCCCTCCGCTATGCTTCCCTGCCTTGAAACCTGCTGATTATGGACTGAAACCTCCACAAACTGTGAGCCAAATAAACTTTTCCCCCTTTAACTTTGGTGTTGAGTATTTTGTTTCAGCAGTGACAAAAGTGACTAAAACAGCAGGGGGCCTCAATACCTAAGTATCACAAACAGATTAAACAAAAAACTCAAAAAAGAAATATTAGAATTGAGCAAAACCTTCAAACAAATGGAGTTACTAGGTATCTACAGTGTTCCACCTAACAACAACAGAATACACATTCTTTTCAGCAGTACATAGAACTTTCTCTAAAATAGACCACATACTAGCCAGTAAAGCAAGCTTGGGAAACCGTAAAAAGATTGAAATTATACCATGCAAATTATCAGATCATACTGCAAGAAGTTAAAAATCAATGACAAAATAAAATACAGAAATTATGCAAATATATGCAAACTAAATGATACACTTTTAACTAAATAATGGGTTCCTGAAGAAATCAAGGAAGAAACAACACTTTTTCTAGAACTAAATGATAACACAAATACAACATACTAGAATTTACGGGACACAATGAAAGCAGTCTTAAGAGGGAAGTTTATACCTGTGAATGCCCACATCACAAAAATAGCCCAAGTAAGTAACCTAGCAATGTCTCTCAAGGACACTTAAAACCCAAAGGAAGGAAATTATAAAGATCAGAGCAAAAATCAATGAAACTGAGACAAAAAATACAAGGAGTTAATGAATCAGAGTTGGTTCTTTGAAAGAATAAGCAAAATAAACAAGCCCTTAACAAATCTAACCAAAAACAAGAGAGAAAACACCCAAACCAATGCAGTTAGAAATGAAAAAGGTGAATCACAAAGGACATTACCAAAATCAAAAACATTATTAACAATTACTTTGTAAGCCTGTGTGCCAAAAAACTGGAGAATTTAGAAGAAATGGATAGATTCCGAGACACTACAAATTATGAAACTGAACAAAGAAGACGTAAAAGCCCTGAGTAATCAAACCACAGGCAATGAAATTAAAACAGTAATGAGTAACGAACCTACCAACCAGGAAAAGCCCAGGGCTGAATGGGTTCACTGTTGAATTGTACAAAAACAGGGAACTTCTAACACCAATACTCCTCAAGTTTTTTTAATGAAAGTGAGAAGGATGAAATACTCACAAAGTAATTCCTGGAATCTAGAATTACCCTGATTCCAAAACCAGACAAGGACTCAACCTAAAAGGAGAACTGTACACCATTAGCTTTAATGAATATAGATGCAAAAATCTTCAACAAGATAGGCAAACAATATGCAACAAATCATCAAAAAGATCACATGCTGTGATCAAGTATGCCTTATACAAGAGATGCAAGAATGGTTAAATATATGCAAATCAATAAATGTAATACATCATGTAAACAAGAGCAAGGACAAAAAGTACATGATCATCTCAATAGCTGCAGAGAAATCCTTTGACAAAATCCAACACACTTTCATGACAAAAACACTGAAGAAAATAGATATGAAAGGATCTTATCTCAATCTAATAAAAGCTATTTGTGATAAACTTACTGCCAAAATCATATTAATAGGGAAAAACTGAAAGCTTTCCCTCTAAAATCAGGAATGAGACAAGGATGCCCAATATCCACTCTTATTCAGCATAGTACTCAAAACATTAGCAAGAGTAGTAAAACAAGAGAAAAAAATAAAAGGGGTATTTATATAGAAAAGCAAAAAGTTAAATTATCATTATTCGTAGATGACATGATCTTCCACAAAGAAGATCCCCCACAATTCGCCAAAAGTATCTTAGAATTAATAACCAAATTTAGTAATGTAGCAGGATATAAAATCAATACACAAAAGTCAATAATGTTGATAGTATGCTTTAATGATGAACCCATCAAGAAAGAAATTGGGGGAAAAATACCATTCACAATAGCACCAATAAAAAATTAGTACTTAGGAATTAACCTAAGGAAGTGAATGATCTCTACAGTAAAAACTTTAGTACTCTGAAACAGAAAATCAAAGGGGACACCAGAAAATCACTTATTCTTGGATAGGCAAAACCAATATAGTCAAAATGGCCATACTTCCAAATTGACATACAGATTTAATGCAAGTCCAATAAAAAATTCCAGCTGCATTCTTCATAGGAAACAATCATAAAATTCATATGGAACCATAAGAGACCCATAATAAAAAAAACAATTCTGTGTAAAAAGACAAAAGTAGGAGGCATCACAATCCCAGACCTGAAGTTATATTACAAAGTTATTGTGATAAAAACAGCATGGTACTGGCACAAAAACATGAGGATCAGTGGAACAAAAGTAAGAGTGTAGAAACAACCCCAAGTACATTCAATTATGTGACTTCTGACAAAGGGGCCAAAAGCATACACTGGAGGAATAAATGATGCTGAGAAAACTGGATATCCACAGGCAGAAGATTTAATATAAACCATATCTCTTATCATGTACCAAATTAAAATAAAAATGGATCAAATAACTAAAAGTTAGAATTGAACAAAACATGGTAGAAGCCAAAATAGGTAAAATTTTTAAATTCATAAGTGTAGGCAAGAACTTTCTGAACAGAACACTGATTGCACAGGAAATAGTTCCAAGAGTCAACAAAAAGAATCATATCGAATTAAAAAGCTTTTGCACAGCAAAGGAAACAAGCAACAGAATGAAGAGACAACCTACAAAATAAGAAAAAAAATTTGCCAGCCATTCCTCAAAGGACTAATATCTAGAATATATAAAGAACTAAAAATACTAGACCCACTAATAAAAATTAGATCCCAAAATAGAAAACCCAATAAAAAAAAACAGGCAAGCAAAATTAGTAGAAGTATAAATGGTCCATTAAAAAATGCTCAACACTGATAGTCATTAGAGCAATCCAAATCGAAACAGCACTGAAATTCTATCTTACTCTAGAAAGAATGGCCACCATCAAGAAATCAAATAATAAGAAATCCTGGAGAGCCTGCAAGGGAAAAGGAGCCCTTGTGCCCTGTTGGTGGGAATGTAAACTAATATCTTCCTGAAAAGTTAAAGTTATCTTATTATACTAATACATGCATACCCATGTTGATAGCAGCACAATTCATATTAGTTAAGTCTTGGAAGTGGCCTATATGTCTATCAACAGATGAAATGGATAAAGAAAATGTGGTATTTACACACAAGAAGAGTACTACTCTGCCATAAAGGTAAACTTGAGATCATAATGTTAAGTGAAGTAAACCAGACACAAGCTTAAATATCTCACAATTTCTATTATGTGAGAAATCCAAAGTATAAATAAAGAACAAAATGAAAGATGGAGGGAAGTAGGGAGACAGATCATTTTCAAAGGGGAAGGGAATCGAGAGATAGAGGAACCATAGAAGGAAGGGAGAGAAAGAGGATGGAAGAAGAGGAATCAGGATGTGCTATGTGCATGTGTCAACTCCCCAAAGGAATGTAAACATTACATACTACAAACACGTACTAATAAAACAATTTAAAATTTTAAAAAAGAACCTCAAGCTAAGGGATAAAAGTAAAATTAGATTAGATAATAAAACTGCTAGTCTGGCCCAAAATGATACCTCTACAAGCCAGGAAGCACAAATATCTCAACAGTGATAACTGACACCTGCTAACCATGCCTCTCAGTAAAAACTGATAAGCCACCCAAGATAATAAACTACAGCAAAGGAGAGACAATAAACATGAGAAAGCATATGGTCAGAGCAGTAGGCAATAAGGCAATCTAGAATATATTATTACATATATTTAAATTGAGTAGAAAGTTTGCTTATTTGTTTTAAAGGAATAGATGCTATGAGAAAGCAGGACGTAATGAGTTGGAGGAAAGAGAACACTGCAAGCAAACCACAGAGAATGTCTGAAAAATACTGTCCTTAAAATTAAGAACCTAATGAACTAGTTAAACATAAAAGACAATCTAACAGAAAATTCTTGATGTGGAAGCAGAGGCAAAGAAAATTTCCAGATCACAACCCAGAAAAATCGAAAGATGTGTAGAAGAGAATGAAAAAGCCTGGCATGCACCATGGCAATTCTAGAGCGAACGAATAGACACAATGGAAAACATCAGAAAATAGAAGAGATAATAGCTGAGAGTTTTCCAGAATTATAAATAGGCATGAGTCCTCAGATTCAAGAAGCAAAGCAAGTATCAGAAAAGATAAATAAAAATAAATTTACCCTTACAAATAGTGCAATGAAATAACAGCACTATGAACAAATAGAAAATCTTAAAACCAATCAGAAATAGTGCATTACCTATAAAAGAATAACAATTAGAAAGACTTGTGAACAAATGTTTACAGCACTCATAATAGCCACTTGTTATAATGCAAATATTCATCATTGCTCAACTAGATAAACAAATCTAGTATATCTATAAATAAAATACTGTTCAGAAATACAAATGAATAAACTAATGATAATGCTATAACATGAAGGAGCATCAAAATCATCATGTTAAAATGAAAGAAGCCAAAGACTACATACACCTTCTAAGACTCCATTTATTATATGAGTTTATATCAACAAATTGTCTGTAGCTAGGGGAGGAACCAAAAATGACAGCAAATCATAGCAAGGGAAATTTGGGGGGTAATGAAAATGTTCTAAAACTACACTGCGGTGATGGTTGTACTAAAAATCACTGAACTGTACACTTACAGTGGGTCAGTTATGTATCATACAGATTATTCCTCAGTGAAGTCATTTAAAGAATCTATTATCAATAACAACAAAATGTGCAAGGCTCAGTTTACCTTATAAATTAGGTTTTATCAGACCTTTGCTGAGCCTTCCCCATTGCGAACTATTCCAGAAATTGGAAGAGATTGTCCCATAGTTTAAGAGGCTAATATGAGAGTCAAATC